>LNAC01000380.1:0-194278 GCA_002007465.1 Ailurus styani | reverse complement strand
TGGGGGGTGGGGGGGGTGGGGGGGTGCGGCCAAGGCTGACGCTCGTGCGTGCTTCCGGGGAGCCACGGCTCAGGTGTTCCCCGCAGAGTCCTGTGACCCCCGCGAGGTGGGAAAGCTGGGGCACGGGGAGGGCACCGAGCCGGCATGTCGCAGCTCCGGGCTGGAAGGCAGGGGTCCGGTCCCGAGCCCCCCGTGTCTCCCCCGTCTCGTGTTGCTTCCGGAGCGTGCGTGGGGGGGGTGGCTTCCTCTCGGGTACAGAGGCCCATGCCCCCCTCACCAGGCCCCGGAGGAGCAGGCGGAACGTGGGCCGTAGGGCTTCTTAACCTCCGCCCTGTGGGCGTTGGGGCTCCGGGCGCTGGGAAGTCTTGGTGGGGCCATCCTGAGCCTGGGAGGGTGTTCTCAGGGTTCTCACTACACGCCAGTAGCAGACCTGGAGAGCGACAACCAGAACTACCTCCAGACATGGCTGGGTGTCCCCTCGATGTCCCCATGATCCTCCGAAACCGCTCCCGGGGGCTTCGCTGATGCACACAGTGCACTTCTGAGGAGCCAGGGGCTATCAGCTTCTGCAAGAGCGGGTGAGGCAATTCCTTGGGGCCGCAGGGCTCCGTGCTGCCCGAGGTCAGCGGGGCATAGAGCAGCACCCGCCGGGGGCCAGGGAGTGGGGCCACCCTGGCTGTGGGTCACCAAGCTTTCATCTGCTTTTCTGTTCTTAGTACGTCCCGCATCCCACCGGTCTGGGCTTGCTGGGACCTGAAGTCCCTGAGTCCCAGACTCCAGTCCGATGTGGGCTCACTGAGACTCTAGGCAGGCCCCCTCGGTGGTGGGTCTCACGCGGGCACCATGCGGGTCCTGAGTGTTTGGGAGGGGATTGGCGTTTGGTAGTCCGGGGCCCGTGGAACACCCATCCACAGACATTTCAGGAGAACCGGCTTCGTCAAGAGACTAGTGTCATGTCGTCCTGCCCACTGCTTCTCACACCAGCCTGACCCGGAACCCTTCACTGAGGCTGGCGAACCCGCTTGGGTCCCAAGCCCCGGGGGCTGAGAGTCCAGCTCTGGGGTGGGCTGGAGCCAAGGCTGTCTTTGTTCCCTCCAGCCAGGACCCCCTGGGATCTGGGGCAGTGGTGATGGCCAGAAGGGTGGCTAGGTGGACACACGCTTGGGGCGCGCTCAGAATCTTCTCACACTTGCCTTGCCGTGACCTCGCCCCTGGGAGGAGCCCACGTTCCAGCGAGCGCACCTTCTCTGGGGGGCGCTGACCCTCGGCTCCCCGGAGCCGGCAGGATGTGCCACCCCCGGTCCACCCAGGGGGCGACCCAGGAGCCTGACCCACTCCAGCGGGCGAGGGTGCTGAGGGAGCCCAGAATCCCGCTGCAGGCCCCCCTGCACTGGGCGAGGCGAGTCGCTGGGAACTTCTTGCCGTTCCAGAGGGTTCTGTCCCACACAAATGAATGGTTCCTACGCGGCTCCTTCCCCGTGGATCAAATACCACGTGTGTGCCTGTCATCCACGGGGCCCCTGAAGATGAACGCCTCGTCGGCGCTCCAGAGCCCCTTTCCTGAAAGAGAGGGACACTTTAATCATAGTGCGTTACGGGGCAGGGCGAGCCAGGGGGGCCTCTGGCAGGACATTAAGGACATCAGGCTGGGAGGACATTCCAGTGAGTCACGGCTCCTGCCTTCTTCATTAGGGAAATGGAACAAGCCACTGCCTCTAGAAGAAAGTGACCGCGTGCTCCCTTCCTGAGCTGAGGCTGGGGTGTCCTGGGCCGACGGGGAGGCGGGTCTCTGCCCCTGCACTGCTGTGTTGGTGTTGGGGGACCACAGGGAAAGCCTCCCGGGTTGGGGACGGGAAAGAGGGGGCCGTGTGCTGGCAGCCTTCTGTGCAGGCCGGCAGGTCAGAGGACTTGGAGACCCAGGGGGTGGGGCGACCTAGGGTCTTCTCTGCACCAGGCGCCAGGATCTCCCCTCCCCACAGAGCCACATTTCTCTGCCTGACGGAAACATGGCGACGAGGCCGAGCTCCTTCGTGGCCCCCCCAGGGCCCCCCCTCGAGGTGAATGTCTGTTCACCCGGAGCTCAGGGAGCCCGCGGAGCCCCTGTGGAGTCCACCCGCACCCCTCAGCATGACCCCCATGTCCACCCCACTTCTGTTGGGTGTTTACTTCCAAAACTCTTTATGTCAGAATAGTTTTAAATTTACAGAAGTGGAAAAGAAGAAAAAGCAGATAGAAATCCTACGTTCTCTGCTCCCAGATGCCCCTCACGTAAACATCTTACGTCGCCACGCGTATTTGTCCTAACTAAGGGGAAACACCACTCCGTAGCGTTCGTGAAATCCCGCAGTTATCCGCATTCCCCAAGTTTCTCTCCGACGTCCGTTTTCTCCTCCAGGGTCTCACTCGGGACACCACGTGACACGGAGGCGTCCCGTCTCTGCAAGCTTCTCTTGGTGGTGACAGTTTTCCAGGCTTTCCTTGTTTTGGATGACCTTGATGGTTTCCAGGGGGACTGGTCAGGGGTTTTGTCTGCTGTCCCTCCAGCGGGACTTGTCGGGTGGTTGTCTCATGGTTAGACAGGGTGACGGGTTTCAGGAGGAGGCGCAGTGCCCTTCCCGTCACGTCGGGACTGCCTGCTGTTGTGACTCACCACCGCAGACGTGACCTTGACACTGGCCAAGGTCCTGTGTACCAGGTGTCTCCACTGAACGGTGCCTTCCCTCCCCTTTCCATGCGCTAATTTTGGGAAGCAGGTCACTAAGCGCAGCACACGCGGTTGGGGGACACCCGCTTTTCGTAACTCTCCAAAACTCACTCGATTCGTAGCCGGAGGAGATGAGATGGGACATATCAGAGGGAGTCACCACCCCAAACAGGTGTGCGCCAATGATGCTCGCTGTGGCCGGTGTCCCAGGCCAGCTGAGGACAAGCCCCGGAGCAGGCGCTCTGAGGCGGGGGCTGGTTCTTGGTGGTGTGGCACCGGGACCCGGGGTCGGGGGGGTGCGTTGCCAGGCTCGTCGCCGCCCATGGTGAAGTTCCAGGATTTGCAGGAACTTCCTGCCCCGCCCAGCGTCTCATCACCCTGGGGGTTCTTGCACACGGGCCTGCGAGACCCCTGGGGAAAAGTGTGACCTGAAGTGGAAGACAAGTCTTTGTCTCCTTTAATTGACTGTGGTTTTCTTCTGTGAAGAAAGTACTCACAAGGTAGCAAATGCAATCTCAATCCACAAATCATATGAGAGTGTTCTTAGGAAGAAAAAAAAAGATTTCAGTAACAATTTAAAAGGGGGAGAAGCAAGAAAGCCGTGAGCCAGAAAACGAAGGGGACGGTGCTGCAGGCCTGATGTGGACACGGCAGGTTGGAGGTGGGGAAGCGGGGACGCTGTGCCGCGCTCAGAGGAGCCCAGCCCCAGCAGGGACCGGGCACAAGCCCGAAGGATCTCGTGCGTGCTCCTTGTCCCACGCCGGCAGCTCAGACGCGGGCCCCAGCCTGGGCGCCCTCTCCTCCGTCCTCCTGCCGGGGCCCGCGCCCAGAGCAGGACGCCGTGGGGCCCACCCCAGGCTGCTCTCTCCGCCCCCGAATGCATCAGCTTCTTGAGTGACGAGCACACACCCGAAATTCACCACCCCCCAGAGCAGGCAGGTCGGTGGTTTCAGTGTATTCCCGGGGCGGGGCAGCCGTCAGCACTATCAATTCCAGAACGTCCCTGTCCGCCTAAGAGAAATCCTACAAGCATGAGCGGTCACCTCCCCCAGCCCCCACCCAGGACTCTGCTCTCTGTCTCTGAGGATCCACCGATTCTGGGCGCCTCGGACGACCGGAGCCTGACGTGATCGGCTGCGTCTACTTCGCGGGCTGTGTCGAAGCTTCGTCCCCCCGGTGACGCGTGCCGATGCTGCTCCTTCAGGCCAGAGGACGTTCCCCGGCAGAGACAGAGAGCGCCTCCTCCGTCCATCCACCGGGGGGACACGGGGGTGGCTCCAGCCTCCCGCTCTCGTGCACAGAGCCGCTGCGAACACCCGCGAGTGGACATGCGGGCTCCGCGGGAACGAAGTCCTCGAGGAACTGCTGACCTTCGTGCGTAGCGGCGATGCCCTTGTACGTTCCCGCTGACCGTGGCGGGAGGTCCCGTCTCCCCACGTCCTTGCCAACGCTTGGACTTGGCTTCATGCTTGTTGTCCTCGTGGCTGTGAAGTGGGGGTCACGGGGCCCGTGGGTGCCCTCGAGCTTTGGGGGAGCTGGGGTCGGCTCTGCCTGCCTGCGCCGTGGCCTGGCCTCCGTGGGGTGCCCCGTGGCGACTCTGACGGCCAGCAGTGGGACTGACAGCCGCCCGGCCTCCCTCCTGCACCTGGGGGCGCCCTCCAGCCCCATGGGAAATGGCTAACAGCGCCACGGCGCCTTCCCGGGGCCAGGGGGCTGTGGGCAGAGCCGAGGCCTGGCCAGACAGGCTCCGAGGCAGGAGCGTTGCCGGGCTGGGCCAGCTGGGAGGACAGAGGGAGGGGTCCCGCGTTGCCGCTCATGTGGTCCTCGCACGTATGGCTGGATCCCCTGATGGCAGGACGCAGCATCATCCCGACGAGTGCCGTGCGTGTCCCGCAGGAGCCTGAAGGTCCGGGCTGGGGACCTTCGACCCCAGGGAGGGTCCCTGCAGGCCACAGAATCGGCCCCGACCTCCCTGCGCGAGGGGCTCTCTGCGCCCCGACACCGGCCCGGCTGCTCGTCCCCCCGCCCTCCTGATCGGCCCTCTCTGGATCGACGCATCACTTGAAGAAGGAGGCAACGGACTCGAGGGGAAACAAAGCAAGCTCTCCCGCTCTTGCGATCGGTTGGCTTTTCTGCCTAACGGCCGGGTGGCGTGGAAATGAGGGGGTTTCTATGGTAACCAATTACAGCTCCTGATTGGTGAAAAATGACAGAAATATCCTGTGCATGAAGTTATGCTGGGGCAGGCAGGCAGGCACAGGCTGAGGCGCTGTGGTTTTAATTTCCTGGGGCAGTAGTTCTCCCAAGTGCTGACGGCGCACCGGTTCGTCTGCGCCTGCTCTTCATTCCGGCTGCCTGATGGGGCCAAGCGGGGCCTGGTTGTTGTCTGCCGAGGTCTGGCGAGGCCTGGCATTGCCTCGTGGAACCTGAGGGGCCTGGTGTTGCCTGGTGGGGTCCACTGAGGCCCGGTGGGACCTGGTGTTTCCCGGTGGGGCCTGGTGTTTCCCGGTGGGGCCTGGTGGGAGCTGGTGGGACCTGGTGTAGCCTGGTGGGACCTGGTGTTTCCCGGTGGGACCTGGTGTTTCCTGGTGGGGACTGGTAGGACCTGGTGGGACGTGGTGTTGCCTGGTGGGGTCCACTGAGGCCTGGTGGGACCTAGTGGGACCTACTGGGGCCCGGTGTTTCCTATTGGGGCCTGGTGGGACCTGCTGGGATCTAGTGGGGACTGCTGGGATCTAGTGGGGCCTGAGGTTGCCTGGTAACCTCGTGGAGCCTCATGGGGCCTGGTGGGACCCGATGTTTCCTGGTAGGACATGGTGTTGCCTGGTGTTTCCTGGTGGGGACTTCTGGGGCTTGGTGGGGTCTGGTGGGGCCTGAGGTTGCCTGGTGACCTCATGGGGTCTCATGGGGCCTGGTGGGACCTGGTGTTGCCTGGTAGGACCTGGTGGGGCCTGGTGGGGCCTTCTGGGCTGAGGCACTGTTCTTGCTTAAAGAAGTGTCCGTTTCTAGGGGGCTGGACTCCCGTCCAAACATGCAGAGTGGTGTGAGAACCAGGGGGTCTAAACCATCCATCCTCCCTGAGCCACCTGTGGCCACAGGAGCTGTGCTTACCATGTGCACGGGGATATTTCACACTGACCTAAATTTCTGCGAGTGGTGACAGAGGCCCTGGTCCCTGCTCAGAGCTTGGCGGGCTGTGCAGAGAAATTGCACACCGGCAGAAACTCAGTGCAGAGGCATTAGCATAATGAACGATTCCTAATTTCTGCAGCAAAGCACTTTCATTCTGATTAAAGAACTGGGCCCTTTTTATTTGGGGATTAGTCCTTTTCGGTAATTAGTGCTCATTAATACAAGTTTCTTCCTTTCCACATCCTGATGACAGGCAGGGAGCAGCACATGCCTAAGTACCCACCAGAGAAGAGGCGGCCCCACGCACGTGGGTCTCAGTGCAGAACGAGGGGGGAGCTCACACACAGACTCACGCACACACACATGCACCAACATGCTGACCCCACACTCAGCCACACCCACACATGCACATGTGCATATATGACAGATGGGCACGCAGACACTCCATTAGACTCACACTCTTGCACACTCAAATACACACTGACATGCAGACCCCACACTCAGCCACACCCACACATGCACATACCTATGCATATATGAGAGGCACACAAACCACCCCCACAGACTCACACTCTTGTACACTCAACAGCATACTTACACACGTGCACTGACATGGACCCCACACTGGGCCACACCCACACAGGCACACACATATATGACAGATGGGCACACAGACCACCCGCAACAGACTCACGCTCTTGCACACCCCCACACACGCACCAACATGCAGACCCCACACTCAGCCACAGACACACATATGCATATGTAACAGGCAGGCACACAGACCATCTCAAAACAGACTCACACTTTTGCACACCTACTGACACACGTGCATGCACTGACACGCAGACGCCACACTGGGCCACACCCGCACAGGCACACACACACACACACACACACACATATGTGACAGATGGGCACACAGGCACCCCCACAGACTCATGCTCTTGCACACTCACTGACACACATGTGTGCACCGACATGCAGACCCCACACTCAGCCACACCTGCGCAGGCATGCACATGCATGTGTGGCAGATGGGCACGCAGACACTTCCACAGTCTCACACTCTTGCACATTCACTGACACATGCATGCGCTGACATGCAGACCCACACTCAGCTACACCCACACAGGCATGCACACGCATGTGTGACAGACGGGCACACAGACACTTCCACAGTCTCACACTCTTGCACACTCACTGACACATGCATGCACCGACAAGCGGACCCCACACTCAGCCACACCCACACAGGCACACACATGCGTGTGTGACAGACGGGCACACAGACGCCCCCTGTGGACTCTCACTCTTACACACTTGCTGACACACTCACACCCACTTGTACATTTGGTCTTTCCCAGGCACTGGTGTGCTGTCATATGTCAGAAGTCCCCCACACTGGCACACAGTCCCGAGACACACTCCCGTGCATGTGTGCACACATGACTCACTCACACACCGCACGCTGCTCACTCACTGATTTCTTCCCTTTTAAAGTCATGCGAAACCCCATAAAGAAAACCTGCTGAGCTGTTTTTCTACGGGGCTGGTCTTGAGCAGCTTTCCAGGCTGGCGGCTCCGTGCACCGAACGCCCCCGCCCGCCCCCACCCGCAGCCGTCACTAACATCCTGGATCCGTGTCAATTTTCAGATGTGATGCCGGTGACGAGTACCGACTCTGAACGGCGCCTGTACCCAGTCCCCAGTTACCTAAGCTGGTGGGAGAGGGAGCGTGGGCCCGGGTCCCCCCAGCCCTCCACGTGGCTGTTCGCTGTGCTCAGTGCTCACGTGATGTCCCGAGCTCCCACCGGCACCGTCTTCCCAGGTCGTGTGGGCTTTACCCTTCCCCAAGCCGCTCCTGGAGCCGAGGAGGTGGAATGTGGGGTTTCAAAGGGCACCTGAGCTGGAGATAAATAGGGGAAGCCGAAATGTCAACAGAGCCGTGCTTGGGCAGAGCTGGCGTGTGGATAAACCTCCCGCTTATCCCCAGCAGATCTCGTTCTCCTGAACAAAATCCAGAGGAGGCCCCAAATCATAAGGTTTCCTAGTGTATAGCACCCAGAGCCACCGCCTGCTTTGAGGTGCGCACATGTGCCTGAGAAGGGGGCTGGGGCTTGTGGACCCCAGCCCAGGGCGGGGGCTCGGGAGGTGCCTGGCCTCCGTGCCTTGAAGTCCGGCGGGCTCAGCTGCACAGACAGTGGAAGCCCCGTCCCTCCGGGCCTCAGGAAGGGGAGGTTGTGTGCTCCGAGACGTGGGTCCATAACTTCTGTGACACGGAGGCGAGTGCTGGACCCTGGATACAGGGGGTACCCCGAGACCCCCGCTCTGCCGTCCTCTTACCTCACATCTGACTCTGGGCAGAAGCCGAGTGGGGACCAGAAGGTGTTCGAGGTCCCCTTGTCTGCCGAGTTGGGGGTTTGGAGACTCGGTTTCCCTCCCGTGTCATGTCACGCAGTCACGTGCGTTGCCCACTCTTGGGAAGAGATGTGCAGTGCAGGTGCACGGGCACCGTGCTTCTGCGATGCTGATGGACAGGCGGCCCCCGCAGGGCTGTGAAATCAGCTAACGGAGGGCTCCGGTCTCCCTTTGGAAGTTAGGATTAGCGCTGGTGACCAGGAGAGCGCCTTGGTGTCGCGGCGGGGGTGGGGGGACTGCCGGCCCAGCCCCCAGCGCCCCCACCTGACCCTGCTCTCTCTTTCCCACGCAGTTCCATGTCCATCCGCTGGCCGGGCTGCTCCCTAGGAAGCCATGCTTGGATACTGATAGCCATGTTCCAGCTCGCCATGGATCTGCCGTCGTGTGAGTCCCTGGGCCCGGGCCCCGACTTCCGGCTCCTGCCGCGGCCGCCGCAGCGGCCACCCCGGCTGTGGAGTTTGAAGAGCGGACAGGCGGCGCGCATCCCCGCGCCCGTGTGGAGCCCGCGCCCGGCCCGCGTGGAGCGCAGCCACGGGCAGGTGCCGAGCCCGCGCGCCAAACGCGCGCACAGACCCAGGGACCAGGTGGCCGCCCTGGTGCCCAGAGGGGGCCTCGCCAAGCCCCCAGCCGCTGCCAAATCCAGCCCTTCCCTTGGCTCCTCCTCCTCGTCCCCGTCCCCCCCAGCGGGCAGCGGGGCCACCACGGACCCGCAGGCTCTCCTGCGCAGGGAGAAGAGGCACCTGCAGGGGGCCAGCTTCAACGGTTTTGACTTCCGGGGCAGCAGGCCCACCACAGAGACGGAGTTCATCGCCTGGGGGCCCACGGGCGAGGAGGAGGCCCCGGAATCCAACACCTTTCCAGGGCTTTATGGTCCCACCACGGCCTCCATCTCACAGACACGGAAGACAACAGTGGCCACCGCCACCACCACCGCCACAGCCACTACGGCCACCGCCACCACACTGCAGACTAAGGGGGTCACGGAGCCCCTGGGCCCCAGGAATCGGATCCCGGTTGGGGTTAGCACAGCGGAGCCTTCCACCAGTCCCAGCAGAGACGACAGCGAAGACATCAAGCCCCCGCGGACTCTTGGCGAGACCTCAGGTACACCAACCTCCTTTCTGTTTGGGGTTCAGTCTAGGGGAGGGCACTCCGGGATGGGGCTCGCGAGGGACGCCCCACTGTGCCCGGCGACCGTGCTGGGCGGGCCTCCCCGTTTCTCAGTGGCAGGGACTACAACAAAGGCAAAGCGCTGACCGTCGGGTGGCGGCCTCGGGGGCAGAGGGGGCATGTCCGTGTGTCCACGTGTCTGTGCGCTTTGGGTCCTCGCAAACATGGGCTGCGCTCTAGCCAAGCCCTTCTGGCTGGTGAAGGGAGACGGGACAGGATGTCTCCTTAGTGGTGGCCATGAAGGGGACACTGTGCCCACCTCGCCTGTGTCACGGGCATCCGGACCCCGCCAGGCACAGGACCACATCTTCCCGAGTGGTAGAACCTTGACCTCTGGGCCAGCCTGGGAGTGAGATGTGGACACACCTGCTGGTGGAATTAGGTCCCATGTGGCATCTCCAAAAACCTTCAGGGTCGTGGCCTGTGGAGGGGTGACTGCCATGCTGGGCCAGAAGCAGAAGAGCTGGAGGTCAGGTGTAAGGGAGAACTTCCTGGGGTCTTTGATGAGGCTCTGCAGACTGACTCGGGTTGGGGCACATCTTGGCCGGACACGGTGGTGCAGGTGTTTGGAGGACAGGGGTTGGAACAAACGTCTCTGGTTCCTCCGCCCATGGCTCCGGATGCCTGTGGACAGTTACCTCGAAGTAGTTACATAGTTTTATTTTTCTTTCTTCTCCTCCACCTTCTCTTCTGGTTGCTTCTAAAGGAGCGGCCCTTGAAAATCTCCCAGGCCACAGCTCGTCCCTTCGGGGCCAGCCACTGGCACGTCCCCAGCGTCACGGCTGGCTGCGGGCGCGTGCAGAGTCTGGGAGCCCTGTGCTCCAGCCCGCCTCTGGCTCCCTGCGCCTCTGTGAACAGGCCACGCCCCCACGGCCCACCAGGACCAGGATGTTCACAGATCAGATCTGGGCATGCACGTCCCAGACGGGCCGCTGTCTCAGCCAGCTCTTAAAACGGGCTGCGCAGTCCTGGGTGTCGGCACCAGTCACTGGGGGTGCCACGGGGCCTCCTCCGTGCCCCGTTCATTTGCTTCCCCACCTCCTAAGGCCTCGGGCTCTGCAGGCCGCGGGCAGGCCCTCTTCAGCACCCTGGACAGAAGAGAGTTGCTCCCCGGGGTGTGCGGGTAGCTCAGGTCTTCCCGCAGGCTGCGTCCGCCCTAGGCTGCGCCTCACTGTGGTCGGGAGTTGGAGAGGTTTTCCTAGAGTGGGTGGCTTTTGTTCCATGACCTACTTCCTTCCTTCACCTGGACAAGAGAACTGCAGTTTTTATATTCTGAGCAGTTCTTCCCTAGAGAGCAACGTAGCTGTGAAAGCAAGCCCAACGCCATCTCAAAACCAGGGTCCGGGGCCAGGCCCAGGGACGGAGGCTGTCCTCGGAGCACAGCAGGAGACGGTCTGTGGGCGGTCGCGGGCCGTTCCCCGGGCAGCCTTTGTCGAGGACCAGTGCGCACACAGCCTGCAGGCTGCCCTGTCTCTGCCAGGTGCCCGAAAGCAGTTTACGAAAGCATTTGTTTTTACCTCAATAAACTCACAAGCCATCATCATAATAGAATTTAGTGCTGCATTCATTTACTGTCATCCCCTCTACACACGTCACTTACTATATAGGCATGGACGAGAAAACAAGTTCCCATTTATTCCAAATTACATTTGTTATTACTAAAGTTAAATGCTCGGGACAGCATTAGAAGGCTCAGCAAATTAATTCACAGTACATTGGATGTTGCTAATCCAACTCGACAGATGCTTATCTTGGAAAAGATTTATGGTTCTTCATAATATAATCTGGTGCTAGATTAATTTGTTTAGCAAAACAAATTTAAAGGGGGGGAAATTTGCGTGTTTGCTTTTAGTGCAGAGAAATGTTAATTCTGGGAAGTGATGCTGGATGCTGAGAAGAGATGCCAGCGGCCCTCAGCATCCAGGCCAAGGCAAGGCAAGACAGGAAGTGTGAGGTGACACCTCTAACTGGGTTGGGTCTGTCACAGCCCAGCTGATCCCACAAAAATGACCCAAGCCCCTGAGAGCCCTAGTGGGAGCCCCATGAACCCCCTCTCCCTGGAAGTCACCAAACATGGACCTGGGCTCCCGACTCCTTGTGGAGCATGACTGCTGCTCCTCCTTCTCTGGTAGGGTTAAGGCTGCAAGGGTGGTCCTGAGGGTCCCAGAGCGGTGGTCCAGAAGGCTGGGCGTGCCGTATGCACTTAAAAGCCACAGACAACTTGTAAATCTGGGCTCTGCTGCAGGTGGCTATATGACCCTAGGAAGTTCTCTTCTCTCTTGGCTTTATTTTCTTCACCAGGAAAATTAAAGCTTAAAGACCACCCCATAAGTGAAGTGATTGGGAAGACTCTCCTAGTTTTAGTATAGTGGGTAAGACTCTCTGCCTTCAAATTCCTGGCTTCATCTTGTATTAGTTGTGTGAACTTGGGCAACTTGCTTATCTTCTCTATGCCTCAGTGGGAATTACATAATTAGTGACCTTATAATGTTGCATAGATTAAGTGAGATAGTATGTACCGGGTGGTCAGTGCCTGGCACATAACAGCTGTTCATTACATGTTTGCTGCTGTTAATATGGTGATGATGATGGTAGTAATGATGATAGTGGTGATGATGATGATGGTGATGATGGCGGTGATGATGGTGTTGATGGTGGTGATGCTGGTGGTGATGGTGATGATGGTGGTGATGGTGGTGGTGATGGTGGTGATGGTGATGATGGTGGTGATGGTGGTGATGATGGTGATGATGATGGTGATGATGATGACGATAGTGATGATGGTGGGTGATGATGCTGATATTTATGGTGATGTGATGATAATGGTGATGATGGTGATGACGGTGATGATGCTGATGGTGCTGGTGATGACGGTGGTGATCATGATGGTGATGACGATGATGATGATGGTGATGACGATGATGATGTTGGTGATGATGGTGGTGATCATGGTGATGATGGTGATGGTGTTGTTGATGATGATGGTGGTGATGACAACGATGATGATGGTGGTGGTGGTGGTGATCGTGATGATGGTGATGATGGTCGTGGTGATGGTGATGGTGATGATGATGATGATGATGATGTCATGATGATGATGGTGATAATGATGGCGGTGATGATGGTGATGATAGTGATGATGGTGGGTGATGATGCTCATGGTGATGGTGATGATGATGGTGGTGATGATGGTGATGATGGTGGTGGTGGTGGTGGTGATTATGATGGTGGTGATGATGATGGTGGTGGTGGCATTGATGGTGATGATGGTGGGTGATGATGCTCATGGTGATGGTGATGATGATGATGGTGGTGGTGATGGTGATGATGGTGATAGTGATGATAATAATGATTGTTTTCCTTCTGATGATTTGCCACCACTAGCATGCTGCTACATTTCATGCTCCATTGTGGGGTCATTTGATGAGGTCATTTGATGAGATCATTTGATGATGTCCCACATCCTCATCCCTGACCTTGGTGCTCTTTGTGGAGGTATAGGTGGCAATAGCTAGGAACTACTTGGGATGGAAAATCACCTGGATCAGGTTCACTGAGGCATTGAGCTCCAACTTCACATGGTGCTGGCAGAGGGTGAGTGTCAGATGGGGCAGAAGTTCACTTGAGGTCGAGAGAGGAGAACTCCCCACAGCGAAGCACCATCTTCCTGTGACAGCTCTCTTGCTGGTCATGTTCTGAGTCTGGAATCACAAAGTCTCCTGGGAGAAAAACACAAAGTCATTTCCTGGGCT
The DNA here is from genome assembly GCA_002007465.1 of Ailurus styani. NCBI lineage: Eukaryota > Metazoa > Chordata > Mammalia > Carnivora > Ailuridae > Ailurus > Ailurus styani. The sequence continues at coordinate 181,099 of LNAC01000380.1, read as the reverse complement.
TTAATCTTCAAACTCGTAAAGGGAGCTGTGGGGAATTCAAGGTGGCTGATTTTGGTTTTTGCGTTTGCCCACTGCAGATCTCCTAAGCTGTGGGTGCGTGGCATACAATTAGTGCCCGGTAAAGATTTCTGGGACCTGATGTTCTTAGACCTTCCCTCTGGCCCTTGGACCCTGAGATTCTCCAGCCTGCTCAGATACATCTGATGCTTTCCTCAACTGTCCTATTCCTAGCTTTCGAAGGTATGCCACCAAGGAGGGGCTACGAAGCCCTGAAAGGTCTCTGTTCATGGTCACTCATGGTGTGTTCCCATTTGGATCAATCATGTATTCGTGACACCCAACAGCTCAAGGAGGAGATGGCTCAGATGTCATCCCCGTCCTGCCTGGTGATTTTTACATTGGGATGCACTCATGCGTTTTCAAGGATGATTTCCAAGTTGATTTGTCCTTGTCACCAGGGGGCCTTGAGTGTCCTTTAGGTGTGTCCCACTGCAAGCAGGAGGGGCAGGCCGGTGTCCTCTTCTCTCACACTGATGGTCAGCTGACCTGAACAGTAGAGCAACCTTGGGATCGAGTCTCATGTGGGGAAATATTTTCAAAATGCTGGGATAGAAGTGGAAGGGAGGTAGGAGCAGCTGCGACAGGGAGAGACGTGCTCTTCTCCTTCTGTTTAAAGCTTGATGGTGGTTTAAATGCTGAGCCCCTTTTAATTAACTTGCTGGGTATTTGCTACCAGGGAAGTGAATCCGTCCTTAATTTAAAGATATTTGAAGCAAATGACTCATGAACTTCAAAAGTTTTGAGTGGCTTAATTGGGATAAGAACATCCACGAACAAATGAGTGTTTGGAGCTCGCTAAACACCCTACCCTCTGTGGCCGGCAAGGCTGGGCTTTAGGGTCTTAACTGGCACTTCAGAGTGGATGCGCCTGGTTTCGCGTGGTGACCCGTTGTGGCACGGTGGGATGGCGTGCGTCGGCCGACAGCCCTCTGTCCCCCCTGCCCCAACCTCCCAGAGTGCTCCTTTGCTTTTGCTCAGCAACACTGGGTTCTTCACACCAAGTGGATAAATGAGCTCCGACTCTTTAGAGCCAGCCTCCAAGCCTTCTGGAGACGACTCTATCACCGGCTTACCTTTATTTCCCTTTCACGTGTTCCTTGCCCCAGTTTTTTGCATCTAGCGCTTCTTACACTTCTTTGTTTCCACCAGAATGGCCTCTTCCGCCTGAGAGAAGTCAGGGGTCAGGAAGGTTCCTCAGTTCTTGCGAGATCGCGGTGCCTGTTCTAGTGCCCTTTCTTGTTTCCCTTTTGACCAGCCCTCAGGAGCTGCGGGAAGGGGCCTGAACTGACACCTGCTCCTCTGAGGGCGCCGGGCGGGCTCGCTGGCGATGCAGGTGTTGGGGGGGGCTACAGGCGACCCCCTACCCCCACAGAATGTGCCTTCCTGACATCCAGCGCTTCACTCAACACGGGATGGATAGCAGACCCGTTTGATATACGGTGGATTGAATTTATGGTTTTCATCCACTCACAGGGGAATGATTCTAAGCGTAGAGATTAAATATTAGACAGAACATTATTTTTAGAATTATTTTTTTTTAAAGATTTTATTTATTTATTTCACATCGGGAGAGAGATCACAAGGAGGCAGAGAGGCAGGCAGAGAGAGAGGGGGAAGCAGGCTCCCTGCTGAGCAGAGAGCCCGATGCGGGCCTCGATCCCAGGACCCTGAGATCATGACCTGAGCCGAAAGCAGAGGCTTTAACCCACTGAGCCACCCAGGCGCCCTATTTTTAGAATTATTTGACGATGAGAAGAGGGCTGGTTTCGGAACTTCTAGTGTCTGATCCGTCGTACAGGCCACTGTCAGCTCCGTACTTGGTTGATAGAAAAGACCGCGCTGTGGGGTGGGGGAAGGGCGAAGGGACACAAAACCGGGCCCCAGCTGTCTTTTCGAGGGGTTTAAAATCTATTTGGGAAAGTCAGACAGGTAAGGACACAAGCTGTCACAAGAGAGAAGTGACGGTTAAGGACAGACGGGAGCGAAAATGTCAGAAAGCCCCAGCCTGGGCAGCTGCACAGAGATTCTGAAAACCCAATAAAAGGAGGAGGGGTCTGGTCCTAGGGGGGAAGGGCACCGCCAGGCTTCCTGGAGAGTGAAGGGGGCTGGTCCTGACCAGCGGGGAGGGTGTGCACGGGCAAAGCACCCGGGAGGGCAGAGCGCACCAAGCCCTCTGGGGACCAGAAGCCCGGAGGCCTGCGTGGTGGAGGGCATCGGAGCAGGTGGCCTGGGACGCAGTATCCTCATGTCTAGAAAGACCCTAGAGGAAAAACCCTTGAGGGCCCTGAAGGTCCATAAGAAGGTTCGAGGTTCTGTGTTCCTTCTGCCCGCAGCTAGGGTCATGGTCTGCCCCGCCCTTTCGTCGTCAGTGAAAGGAGAAGGCTGGCGAGCTCTGGCCCTCCCTCCCTTCCAGTGCCGCTCCCGCACACAGCGCGCTCTGGGGTCGGCAACAGGCAGCTGTGGTCGAGACTTCTGAGCTGCCAGGTGTAGGGGAGACGTCGGCTTTCCACCCACCCCCTCCCAGGAGCGGCCCTGCAGGGCAGGTGTCCGACCTGAAAAGGCCCCCGTGCGGGCCCCTGCTGGGAGGGGCAGTGCCCGTGGCCCCGGGGCAGGTGGGTTCCGGGTGACGCTCTGGCGCAGCCCCGGGGTGGCTGCCTGGTTCCGGAGGCTCAGCCAGGATCACAGGCAGGTGCGTGATGGTTGTGCTATACGATCAGACGGGAGGAGGGCCTCCGGTCTTGGCTTCTCATGTGGTTCAGTGAATCTCCACCTTGGAGTCTGCAGCTTGGAGGGGATGCTCAGCAATACCCGAGGATGAGGTTTCCCTTTCAGAACTTTCCGTCCGCAGCAGGGATGCCCCGTCTGCCTCAAGAGCAGAGGCAGAGGTATCTGCCGAGCTGACCAAGGATGGGATGTGGGGGCGGTGAAGCTGGTGCTGATGGGGGGAGCCCCTGCCCGGACCCCCTCATGACCCAGGCCCTGGCTGCCCCCCATCCCTGGCCAGTGACCTCATGGGACCTCAGGGACTGCCGGCTTCTCTGACAGCAGCCTGGGAGATCATTTCCACCTCATGGGGTGGTTCTGACACGTGGCTGCATTCACTGGTATAGAAAGCTGGGCACGCACGGTGCGTGTCGGGGGCCCCGGGCACATGCTGGCCCGCTCGCTCTGCGGTGCCTCGGGGAGGGGAGGGCACTTGTGCCGGGGAAGCAGGACCCCTGTGTCTTTCAGCATCCCCTCTGGGGCCGGGGTGAGCACGTGCGGGTGCCTGACCTTTCTCTGCCCCAGAAGGATGTAGGCAGTTGGCCCCACCCAGGAAACCATCCGCAGAAGCCCCACAGCTCGCCAGGTCAGCAGCCCCACATGCGGTCAGTGGCAGCACCATGTCCAGGGGGCGGCCCAGGGGAGGGCTGTCCACCGGAGCGCCGGTCAGCATGTCCTGCACTAGGGGCCGACCGTGGGCACACTGTCTCTGCACACTGTCCCTCGCACACATCCCTTTAAGTGGCCTGTGGCCAAACTTGAGCCTCACTCTTCATGTTCTCAGAACTGCCCTTGGAAGGCGGTTCCGCCCAGGGAGGCTCAGCCTCTCGGGAGTCGGGGGAGGTGGGCCAGGGCCCTTTCTGTGACGCCGTGTCCCTCCTCCCCACACACCCTTGCTGCCTGAAGCGTCAGGGCACCCTGAGTGGGACCTAAATCCAAGAGGAAGCGGAATGCCTTATTCCCTCGCAAGTTGTTGGCCCAGATGTGGGGTCCAGTGACGAAGGAAGCTTCTAGAAGCTGCGTGGGGGCCTGTCCATCAGCAGATCTCACGGCAGGTGGGGAGAAGTGTTGGATGCCCCACTGGGTGGTTTCCCCTGCTTAACAGAGGCTCCGCGGCTGTGTCCCGGGACCAGAGGCAGAGCCACACCTGGTCCCCATCCCCGTGCGCACCTGTGCTGGAAGGAGACATCGTGGACGGAGTGGGGCAGGAAGGAAGGCTAGCCCTCTCGGGCCTGCTCCCTGCCATCCTGCCATCTTCTACGGATGCCAAGTGCCTCTTTTCGGAGAAACGACCACTGACCGAAACCGATGGTCCTCCAGGCTCCTCTAACGTTCTCGGTGCAACTGAGAGGAAACGCGACGTGAAGTGATGTGTCTGTCCTGTGCACGTCTTCACTGGAAGGTGCCGCGAGGGGGTCGGAGGCTCATCCCCGGCCCCTGTGGGCCGTCACCAGGAGCCTGAGGGCCACACGCACTAAGACAGGTGTGCCATCTGAGCGTGGGGGGCAGGTGACCTTCAGCCAATGGCGAACCGCTCCCGGCAACATTTGGGACCAAAATAATACAGACTTCGTTCGCTCTACGTGGTGGTTGTGTTCTTGGAAACCTTGGTGCTTATTAAAACCCTGCAGAAAAGACTCTGGGTCTGCACGTGCAGCAGATGGAGGCCCGCTGGGCTCGGAGCATTTATAGCAGGAGCGAGCCGAAGGACGGGAGTCACGCAGAACGCAGGGCTGGCCGTGGGCGCGCGCGTCCGTCCCATACACCGCGGGGCAGGGAGCGTCCTGCCCCCACGCAAATCACGTCAGTCCCGGTGACAACCAAGGGCGCCCCCCGCGTTCCCGGGTGCCCCCGCCCCCCGAGAAGCCCCGTTCTCGCCCCGGAGAGTCCAGAGACAGCCTCCCACTGTGACAGCTGGCCTCGCCCCCGCCCACATGCTGCTCAGAAAGGACCAGCCTCCCTCCGCGCCCGAGGGGGACATCCCGGGGCCACAGGAACGACTGTACAAGCTGCGAGCTCCAGATGCCGGGCATCGGATCTCTCCCTGTCTGCAGGGCTGGGGGGACCTTTCCGGCCTCTTCCTGCTGGGGGCGTTGGCAGATGTTCCTGGGGTGCTGGCCGCACCCCAGCCTCTGCCTCTGTCTTCACACGGCCTGTTCCCTCCACGTCGGCGTCTCCCCCCTTCTTGCAAACACACTGGCCACTGCGTCAGGACCAGCCGAGGCTCTCAGATGGTCTCATCTTGAGATCCTTCATGTCATCAGGTCTGCAAAGTGCCTTCTTCTAAATCAGATCACATGCGCAAGGCCTGGGGGTTAGGACAAGGGCGTATCTACTCCCTGGGGCTGCCATTCAATCCGGGAGGTGCTGATGGGGGTCAGCATCGCCCCCATTGCCCGGGGCTCAGCAGCCCCTGGGGATTTTCTCCAAAAGCTGGGAGAATTGCAGACCCTTCACCTGCCCCATCCTGCAGGAGAAGAAGGTGGGCCTGCCTGAGACCCGCCCCTCACCCCCACCCGCCCTTCACGAGGCCCTGGGAACCACTGGGGCTTGGAGAAAACACCACCTCCATTTATAAAAAAAAAATGCTGTGTATCTACTGAGCCTCAAAGACAGTTCAGAGCTGAAAATGTCTGGCCTCTGGTTGGCCCTCGTGCCCAGAAGAATCTGTCCTTCACTCGAGCGTGTGTCCACCTGAACGGTTTCCTGAGCACCTACTATGTGCAGGCCGTGCGGTTACATCAGAAGATGAACGCAGTTCCTGTTCCCTCCGGGGCAGCGGACGGACAGGCACACAGGTGGAACGTGCGCAAGCCCACCCCAGGTGCGGGGGCGATGCCTGCAGCCTGGGGCGGGGAGCTGATGCTCCAGTCGAGACCAGTGGGTGAGAAGACGGGGCTCGGAGGGAGGATGGTGGCGGTCAGGAGCTGAGGTGACAAGCGACGGATGGAATGTGGTGTGGTGGGCCACGGGGTCGGGGGGCAGGGGAGGTCAGAAGTCAGGGCTGGGCTTGGAGGCTGGCGTGGGAGCTCCGGGTTTTAGTCTGAGGATGGGGGGGTGAGCAGAGTGGGCTGACCCGGTGGACGTCCCTCGAACCCCACAGCCCCAGGGGTCACAGCTGGGCGGGAGTCCAGGTCAGAGGGAACATGAGGGTGCCCGGGACTGGCTGCAGACTCCGTGAGTGACGGGCAGGAGAGAGAACAATCTGGAAGGCCTCCTGAGTGTTTGGTCTGAGCAACATGTGCCTTCGACCTAAGTGGTGCCTGTCCTGAACCGGGGTGGGTGCAGACGGGGAAAGGGGGCCAGCAGCCCGTGGGCCTGGCTTTGCTCCAAAGGCCACATCAGCTGTCAGAGGGGACGTCTGTGGGCCGCTCAGACGTGCATGTTTGCAGCTGGGGGAAGGTCTGGCCTGCGGTGGAGACCTCAGGGCCATCGGGGTCCGGGTGGTTTCAAAGGTCCTGTGGCTAACTGAGATCACCTAGAAAGTGTGGACGGTGTGCGAGGGGGGCAGGGACAGAGGACAGGGCCCCAGAGCGGCCCCAGAGCACAAGGAGGGATGTCAGGGAGGAGGAGGAACGCAGGAGGGTGGGACCAGGGAAGCCTGGGGCAGAGAGCACCTCCCAGAGGAGGAGGGAGGAGGGAGAGAGGCAGGGGACGAGGGAGAGGGAGCAGATGGGGGGGAGGGAGAGAGGAGACGTGGGACGTGGTCCCACATCAGGGCTCCGGGGAGACAAGAAGGGTGAGCGCGGAGGTGACCTTCACCCTTGTCCCCGCAGAGGCGCGGGCTTGGAGGCTTGCGGAGAAGGCCCTCTGGGTGCGTGGCCGGGACGGAGGCGAGAGAAGAGGCCGCAGGGACGGGGAAGGCGCGGGGTCAGGAGCCTTCACTGCTGCCTACGAGGGAGCGGGAGACGGGCTCGCCCGCCAGCCTGAAGGGTCCCGGGCAGGATGAGTGCGGGTGCTGGTGGTGCGCACGCCAGGTCCTTGTGCGGAACGCGAACGTCCCCGCTGGTTGCCGGCGCGCCTGCCCGCACAGCTGAGCTCCAGGCGAGACAGGCTGGGCTTGTGGAGGGGGCAGGAGGCTGGAAGGGGAAGGCGGTCTGTCCAGGAAATCCCTCTTTCCTGGCCCCAGACTCTTCCACTTTCCACTTGGGAGGCTCCGTGTGAGCCGGAGGGGAGCGTGCCCCTGAGGGACAACGTGGAGGGCCCAGCCCTGCGGGGGGGACAGGCGAGGAGCAGGAACACGGACACCGTCTGAGATGCAGGTGGGGGCATGTGAGCCGGGCCTGCCGGCTGGGAAGGCCTGTCTGGGGGAGGATGTGGGCCCAGGATGCGGGGCACGGGCGAGGGTCCCTGGCACGAGGGAGGCTGGACGTGGGAAGGGCAGAAGGTGGGGGGCCTGGGGCGAGTGCAGGGGCCGTGGAGTTCCTGGTCAGGGGCAGGAGCTGGGTGTGCCCCCAAGTGCAGACAGGAGCTGTGGGAGGGCCCCCCCAGTGTGCCAGCCAGCCCCGCCCCACGCACTCCAGCAACGTCCCAGGTCTCACCCAAGGCCCCTCATCTGGGGAGGGGAGCTCGGCCTCCTCACCTGGTCGCGTCACCAGCCAGTGGTTTGGAAGGATCCCTCCCAGACTCCGGCCTGCGCCCACTCCCGCAGCCCTCCCCCGGGGCAGCAGGTGTCGCTGGATGCGCTGAGAGTCGCCAGGACGCCCTGGGCCATCCGTGCGCCCCTTCCCAGGTGCAGCGGAGGCTTTTCCTGCAGAGCTTCTGCCGAGGCCGTGGGGACGACACCCACCGCCGTAACCGGTACCAAGACCGGCCTCGCTCCTGGCAGACACTCGGACCCAGACTTGGAGATGCAGCGCGGGCTTTCCTGGGGATGAGCATTCTGTCCGTCTCCGTGGGGACACAGCGGGCTGGTGAGGGTCTACGGGCCCCAGACCCAGGGCCGGTGCTGCCCCAGAGCACGGGTCAGCGGCCCGCTGCCTGCTCGCCCAGGACTGGCCAGGGCCTTCCGGCTGGTGGGAGCTGACACGTCCGCGGAGCAGGGGCCGGGAGCCACGCGGTGCAGGGGGCACGAGCCACCTCGGGCACCTCAACAGGCCCTCGGCCCCCCCGGCACTGTCCCGGACTCCCACGGCGCAGGGGGCAGTGTGGCGTGCAGAGCCACGACGGGGCAAGGGCAGTGAGGCTGAAGGGCTCTCATTTCACAGAAGTCCTGAAGGTGCGTGCCCCCCGTCGGCCGGGCCAAGGGAAGGGGCCGCTCGCCCGCTCAGACCCCCACGCTCTGGTGCCGGGGCCCGTGCCCGCTGACGTCCACCGCCACACGCGTGCACCGACGTGGGCAGCAGTCCCGGCGCCTCCAGACTGAGCAAGGCAGCCGGGTCTTGGAGGAGAGCACGGGTTCCCGGCTGCCAGGCCCACACACTCGGGGTAGCAGAGAAGCTGGGGGCCGGCGAGTGGGTCCCCTGCCGCTGGGGTGTGGACTCTGGTGGGGACCCCCACCCAGCTGTGAGGTCTTCTTCGGCAGGGCCCGGGGACCAGACTGGCCAGGGCAGCTGCCCGCCAGCAGGCGGCGAGCAGGGAGGTCTTTTCCATGGCACAGCCGTGCGCGTGGAGAGAGAAGGCTTTCCAGTGATTCTGCCTGTTCTTCGGAGGACTCAGGTCCTCTTGGCTCAGGGCCGCCCCTGTACGACCTCGCGGGTCCTGGCCACCTCCTTAAAGAGGGCGTAATGGGTCCTGCGGGGGACACAGTTCGGTTCACAGTCCGAGTGGAGAGAAGACGCACCCCAGCGCCCACGGGGATGAGGAGAAGTGGGGGGCAGGCCGTGGACCCCATAGCGGAGGCCAAGGGTGACTTGCCATGTGCGTGTCTGTCTTTGGGGGGCTCCGGGGCCTGTGTCAGGAGCTCACAGTCGTCAGGGCTGGTGTGTGTTCCAAACACCCCTGTTCGGTGTTCTGCCTTCCCTGTGTGGTGGGGGAGACCTTGGCCACTGCAGTTTGGGGAGAGTTTCCCAGGAGCCGGGGGGGGGGCACTGAGTGGGGCTGGTCAGTGGGGTGAGTGCTGGCTGGGGTGCAGGTTGGCAGCCACAGGGGGCTCCTGGTGGACCATCTGGGCAGAAGGAAGGGGTCAGATTCTGTGTTTCCAAAGGTGGGTTTCAAAGCCTCGGTCAACGCTGCTTGACTTCAGCGAGAGATGTGGATGGGAATCGCGGAGGTGTGCCCTGAGCTGAAGCCTGGGGCTGGGCCTGTGTCCCCGGGCGCCGTCATCTCCGCTTCCCCTGGCGCCAGGGTCGGGGACAGTCCCCACAAAGGGCCCTGGAGCCCCGCCCCCTGGAGCCATCCGCACAGCATGGCCTGGGAGGGTGGCCTGCTCCACGCTGAGCCGTTGCTCAGACCCGGGGTCCACGCTGCTCCTAAGGCGCCGGCGGCCCCGCTGACCCGGGAAAGCTACGTGACAGCTCCCGCTTTGTCCCTCTGGGCCCCGAGCCGTCCCGCCCGGGGAACCCACCGGTCCCACGTCCTGCCCTCTGCGTTTTCAGGGCCCCGTGTGCGTCACCCCTGCTGCCGTCCCTCGCATGGCTGAGGAAGCTCGTGGCTCCCTTCATCAGTATCTCTTGCCCAGCAGCGCGGAGCGGGAACTCTCGGGCCGCTCCCGCCCTGGCCTGTCTGCCCCCTGCCCCCCGCCTCCTGGTGGGTGCTTCTGTGGGGTCTCCAGACCTGGAGCATGAACAGGGCCTGTGACTGCTTCCAACCAGTGGGAGAGGGCAAAGCTGACAGGTGACATTGGCCTCCGCTCACCTTCCATCATCTGGAATCCACTTGGCCAGCGGACTCCTGAGGGACGTTCTCGTGCCGGCCTCGACAAAGCAGCTGCCGTGTGGTGGGACAGCCTTGGACAGGCCCGCAGGCCAGGGCACTGCAGGCGGCCTCCAGGAGCTGAGGACGGTCCCCAGCAGCAGCAAGAAGCCATCACTCTCGGCCCCACGGCCGCGAAGAAACGGAGTCTGCAATGAGCTTGCGAGCGGGCCCCTCCCTTGTCGGGCTTCCAGATGAGAGCATAGCCCAGCCGTGGGAGATGCCAGGCAGTGGAGCTCTCTGGAGCCCAGGGTCTCTGAGACCCCGAGAGAGGACCCAGCAAAGCCGCAGCGGACTGCTGACCCACAGAAACTGGCCGCATCAGGAAGTTTGAGCCTCTGAACTTGTGGGCGTTGGTCACTCAGGGTAGATGACCGTCACCGCCTGCAGCCCAGTTTGTGCCAGACGCAGGCTTGAACGAGTGAGCGGTGGGTCACAGGGGACGGGTCCAGGTGGGCTGTCAGGCTCTGCCCGTCCTCCACTGGCCAGCGTTGGAGGGAAGATCCAACCTCTGGACGCTTCCGTTTTGGGTGCAGGTGGCAGAGCCTGGGAGCCCGGGACCTACTCCTCCTCTGACCTGCCCTCCCAAGGGCTCCGTGGTCAGTCCCTGTTGGAGCCAAGCTCGCTGGACGTGTCGCCGGACGTGTGGGCTTGTGGGGTGTCCGCTGGCCCTCCAGCCCCAGCCACAGACCCCCTGCTGGTTCTCCTGTAGCTTCAACGTGAGCAGAGCCTTCCACACTCTTCCTCCCAGCCTGGGTGAGCACGGGGCCCGTGGCAGGGCCGTGTCCTGGGAAGGATCACTGAGATGAATTATGCATCCACACCAGAGATGGATCATTAATTGATAAACTCAGCGTCTCGACTTCCCCCCGTACAGAGCACTGCGGTGAATGAAGAAGCCCATGGCCCGGCTCCCAGCCTGATATTGACAGGGCCCCCTTGGCTTGTGGTGGGAAAGCAGGTCAGAGTGGGAACGACCCTCGAGAGGGTGTGAGTCCCCGCAGGTGTCGCTCCGATAACCCGACGCCGGGCCGGTCCTGCCACAAGGTCCGGGCCCTCGGGGGAGCACTGCGGCAGCTTGGGCCCCTCCCGGACAGCGGCGTCCTGTGGCTCCCGGGCTCCATGTCCCCCTCGGGATGACCTGCTCGCCCCATGCGCACACCTGTGTGTGAGTCCCGCTGTGGTGGCCCAGAGCATCCGCCGAAGATGAGTAAGAGCTCCGTGCCAGGCGGAGGGGGTCTCTGTGCAGGGACCTCGGAGTCTCTCTGGGGCTGAACAACAGACATTTATTGTCCCCGATCTGGGGCCTGGAGTCCAAGAGGGGCTCCTTCTGGGTTCTCCTCCGGGTTCCCGGGCTTGTGGACGGCCCTCGTCCCCTGTGTCCCCACGTGACGCTCCCCGTGCGTGCGTCTATGTCCAAATTTCCCCTTTTCATACAGGCAGTGGTCACGTTCGGTCGGGGCCTACCCTGATGACCTCATTTTAACTTAGTGACCCCTTGAAGACCTACTTTCCAAGTCCAGTCCCATCCTGAGGCCCGGGGCGGCTAGCAAGGCAACATAGCTCTGGAGGGGGGCACAGTTCAACTCCTACCACGTGCCATCAGACTTTGGGCCCACCCAGATAATCCGGGATGACGACGTCTAGGGACCCTTAATTACACCTGCCAAGGCCCCGTTTCCAAACACGGTCACAGGGTCTGGGTGGCGGGACGGTGGCATCTTTGCGGGGGTGGACAACGTTCAACCCTGGAAGTCTCCCCCCGTCTTTCTGCACCCTCATTGCCAGTGAAACACAGCTCTTCTGTCTTGTCTCTGAGCAAAGAAACTGTGTCACCAGGCCGCGCCCGCCCAAGGGCCCAAAGGAGCAAAGCCTGAGCCTGGGCAGGGAGGGGCTTCTCTCCCCCAAGAGGAGTTTCTGGAACTTTCCCCGACCACACGGGGGTCATTTAAGGTCTTGTCCGAGGAGGAGTTGGGGGAGAGGCAAGCCCGTGGCTGTGTCTGCGGCAGAGGCTTCTTGTAAAGTTCGATGTTATTGTTAACTTGGGCTTCGGGGGAAAAATAACTCATGAGACCCTGAAAGGCGATCATGGAGCAGCTCGGCATGGCTGTTCCAGAAGCCAGATTAATCGGCAGCACACCAAGCCGGGCGCCTGAGAAGGAGGAGGAGGAGGAGGAGGTGGGCGGTGGGGAAGCGCTTACCTCCCTCTCGATCTTGTCTCATTTTTACAAAAGCAAAAACACAAGCCTCTGCTTCTCCTGCTGGGTTTGTCAGCTGTGTGGATCGATTCCTGGAAGGCCCGCCGTCTCTCCCGCTTGCCCAGACCTTGGGAACGTTGTGGGTCCTCCGGGATCTGCTGCCAGAGGTGGCACCACAGACCCCAAGGCCTACCTTGCAGGCCGGTGTTGAGGGGAGACACATCACTCCCAGGGGGGAAGCACCAGCTGTTTCCGTCCTTCGGCATTGAGCCTACGGCTGCTGGGCTAGAGCAGCCCCATTCCCTGGGGAGACAAGCATTTCTCACATACCTGTCAGGTGCAGCTGGGAGTTGGGCACCCAGAGGTGCACAAGAAGGAGCAAACGTTTTGAGCAACTCTTGACGCTCATCCTAACGCCCTCCTGTCTTTGGTGCTTGAGCAGCTGGATCAAACCTTGCCTGCATCCCTAATTCCCTCTAAGCAGAAAGCATGTTGTTTTTCCCCTGGGTATCTTCTCTTGGTCTCACTCAGATTCAACTCCCAAAATTAAAAGGTGATTGAGATCGCAAAAGCTTTTACCGTGAGAACATTTTATTGCTTGCTTGTATTTTTTTTTAACGTAACTGAAGAGTTCTTAGACTCTTTCCAGACACCGCTATCTCTGAGCTGTGGTACAGTCCCTCTCTCTGCATTTTTAAGTGCCGCCAAGGAGTTAGGGAAAGCACAGGAGATCAAAGCATCCCACCGTTCGTGTTAAATAGATACAATGTTATTTGTTAATTATACCTCAATAAAAATGGGGGGGCTGTGCAGAGCCAAGAAAATAAAAGGACAGAATGAGGTTGGCAGGCAAGGGCTGTGGGGCTGGGGCAGGGTCAGCCCGCGGGGAAGGTCCCCGTCTGGTCAGCCGTCAACAAGTCAGACTTGCGGGGACAGCTTGAGAAGGAGAAAGAAGCCCCGGCAGAGAGGCCCCACTCTGACTTGGGGTGCTGTTTGCACAGAGCCCCAGGAGGCCAAGCACCCCAGGACAAAAGCAGAGACCTTCGCATGGTGGCCTCTTTGCCTGACGGTTTCTAGAAGCCGAAGTCACGCTAAGCTCCTGGGAGGAGGCCCCGTCCCCCTTCGTCCCTGGTTCCGTCCGTGCTGGGAGGCTGGGGGCCCGTCACCGGCAGCTCTCCACCCCCCAGCACCCCCCCCACCGGAGACCAGGCTGCCTCCCCTCCGAGTCTCACCGTGATGGCAACAGGGGGCAGGGGCCCGGAGCTAACGTTGGAATGGTGGCGGGGTGTGCCTCTGGGGAGAGGCTCTACCAGGAAGGGGGTGAACGTTAGCATGCCTTCCCGCCCCCCACCCCCGGGGCCAGCGTGCACATTTCCACAGGCCTCTGAGGGTCCGGGGACAAGACTTCTGCCACCCCCCTGCTCAGAGAGCCCCTAACATCAGGGAGGGGGGTCTCTGCCGTCCCCGGAGAGCCTGAGGAGGCTTGTGGGTGGTGGTAGGGCCCCTGGGGTCTGAGGGTACTGAGGACACCGTGCAGGTCGGGAGAAGCGCAGGATGCTGGAGACAGCGTTCTTAGCCCCGGCCCCCCCGAGAGACCTGGGGTGAGCTGTACGGCCCCCGCCTGTCACATCTGTAATGTGGGGTGACCCTTGGCACACAGATCATGGGGCTACGATGTGACCCGGGTCCCTCCCTGTGGGCCCCTGCTCCAGATTCCCACAGATGGGCGGAAGCGGGTTCTGGTCTCCTCTCTGCCCAGCGGGCCGCCGCAGAGCGTATTAGCGTGGAGGGCAGTCGAAAAGCTTTTAAGATGCATACTTTCACCTTGGGAATCTTTGTGGGGTTTCCCGGCCCCTGGCTGTGGGCTGCCCCTTCCCCAGTCTTTTCTCTCTGTTCCTGTTGAGGCCGGGAGGCAGCAGGGAGCCCCCGGGCTTGGCTCAGAGTTTCCGCGGATTTACTGTTTATAGGAACAGTACACTCTCCCTGCGCTGCCTGCACACCCCGAAGCTCGGATCACAAGAGGGAAATGTGGGTCTGCACTTGCCCCAGGCCCCACCTGCCCTGAGAAGCGTCATCTCCAACCCTGGGTCTGGAAGCAGGTTCCACAGGAAGGAGAAGCTGCCAGGAAAGTCCCGTGGGCTCGCTCATCTGTTCATCCTCCATTCATCCGGCCGATGCAAATACACCCGGTGCCCAGCCCTGGGCTAGCGGCTGGGGCCTCCGGGCCCCTCGTCCTCCCCGAGACGCACCCAGTGGGAGCCAGATGCAGAAGCACAGCGGCCTTCCTGCTCCGAGAGCCCCTTTGATGCCGTTCCGGAATGGAGCAAGGCAGAACGGAGCCTGCTCCCTCGCCTGGAAAATCCCAGCGGCCACACCTCGGGGGGCAGGTCCAGGGCTCCCTGACCCACCCTGGCCGGCCCAGGACGAGCCCCGTCCCCCTCGGGCAGCAGGGGCAGGAGGAGGCCACTGTGACTTGTGCTCTTTCCCAGAGACCAGAGAAAATTCTGGCATTCTGATCTGCCCACACGCTGGCGTCTGTGTCAGAGCCAGAAATAGAACACGGAAGATTCTTGCTCTGATTTCTGTGCTCATAATTCTAGGGCAAGATGCCCTTACGAAATGTGGATCAAAGATCTGGTGGGGGAGAGAGCGGGAGCGGTTCATGCGAGGTCTGCATGGCAGGAGCAGGGCCGTGCCGCGCTCCAGTGAGCCGCGTCCGTGGGCCATCACGGCCCAAGCCTGGACCCTGCTCAGCCCGGGGAAGACGGCCGTGATTCGCAAGAGTTCCCTTCGCTCAAGACAGCTCCAAGCCAAACACAACCCGCAGGGCTCCTGAACCCCAAGACCTGTTCTGGGTGGAAGGAAAGGCAGCCGCTCAGAGGCTGCATTCTTAGAAGAAAGGAGCACTGGTCCCCGGAGCCCTGGAGAATGCGGGGTGGTCCGGCTCCTGCCTGCCTACTGACCGTGACCTCGGACAGGCGGTGTACTTCCCACGAGCCCAGTTCTAAGTGCTTCGGGTACGCATGCAACACTTCTGGGAGATGGGAATAATGTCCTGTCCAGCATTAGCAGAAACAGAAGCACAGAGAATTTAAGTGATTTGCCCAAGGTCACACAGCCTGTATAGGGTAGGATTGTGATTTGAACCTCACCTTGGGGATGTTACTGTAAAGGATTACACTGCCCTGGGGCTTATCTCATTCAGTCCTGGCTATAGCTCCTTGGGGTGTCTAGTGTATTCATTTTTATTAAAGTTATTTTACAGATGAGGAAATAGAGAACAAAAGAGATTAAGGTGTGTGAGCACCTGTGATGGGGCAGAAGCGGAGGTGGCACCTGGGGCAGCCTGGCTCCCCAGACCTGCTGTTCTCAGCACCGTGAGGGAGAGTACCCTAAAGCCTGGAGCGCGCCCTCCCCTGGGGAGTCCTGGGCCCCCCACTGCCATCCACACCTGTCTGCGCTCCGTCACTCCCACTTGCGGCTTCTGCTACTTCCCCAGGGGATGCCCGCCCCGGGGGATCTGGGGGCTGTGCTTAAAGCACCTGATGCAAAGGGGGGCAGAAGGTGTGTGAGAAGGCAGGAAAGCCACCTGCACCCCGACATTGTGGCACCCCCAAAGTCAGCTTTGTGAAACACCGTCTCTTCCCGGCAGCCTGGGGGCCCACCTGGACATCAGACATCATCACACCTTGGTGACCTTGTCACATGCGATCTCAGACCACATTTGACCGGGGGAGTGAGCCCCGTGGGTGAGGGTGGATGCCGTGCATGAGCTGATGTCGTGGGTGTTGTCAGAAGAAAAAAGAAGGCACCCCCGATGGTGGCCGGGCAACTCTGTCCCCTCTCCTGTGCAGACTTCCCAAGGCCCGGGGCTGTCCTCTGCTTCCAAGGCTGTGACAACCTTCACACATAGCCTCCCGGGACCTCCTTGTCCTCTGCTGTGCAGTCAGCCCCGCTCCTTTTCTCAGCCTGGCCTCCCCCTGCCCTGCTTCAGGGCCCCTGAGCACAAACACCCTGCTCCGTGCAAATCACTCCCAAGCACCTGTGGCCGGAAGGAATCTCTTCCTTCCCTCAGTGCTCCCGATGTGCCTCGGGGTCTCACTCAGCCCTGTGCCCGGGGGTGCAGACAGGGGCTCTGGCTACACTCGGGGCTTACAGCTCAGGTGGGCTCCCCTGGCTCCCTCCCTGCAGTCCGAGGTTGGGCTCTTGTCGGGAATGAGGCCTGCAGGCTCATGCTGTGCTGGTTGGCTGGTTTGCCCCGGGCAAGGTCAAGCCGTGCCGCGTCCCAGGATGGGAAGGACGGCTCAGCCTGCCAGACCTCAGCTGACAGGCATGCGTTGGGTAAATAGGGATTAGTGCCCACCTTGGCACAGGTGGAAGGAACAGGGTTCTTCTAAGTTGTTTCTTGAGCGGAGCTTGTCCGTCTCCTACCTGTCGTTACCGCTGGTGTGGTGGGGGAGCGCCTGTGAGATTTGGGGGCTCTCGTCGGAGCCCAGGTCTGGCGGGAGGGGTCCTTGAAGGCAGAGCCCCAGGGCGGGCTGTGGGGACTCCGCTGCTCCTTGCCTCTGCGGAGCACCCTGGCCGGCCCGCCTCTCCTCCGGTCTGCTCCTCATGTCTCAGACAGAAATCGAGCCGTATTGATCCCCGGGCAGGGGTGGGGTGGGAGGGGGATGTGCTGTTTTCTCTTCACCCGACTGTCATGAGGCGCACAGGGATGTGGCCGTTGGTTTGGGTGCGCCGCGGTGGAGAGTCGGGGCTGGGACGCTGGGTCCCCCGCCTTCTAGGGCCCGTGTCCACAGGCTTGGGCGTAACCAGGGAACCAGCGGCTGCCTGGCTGTGCGCAGGGGCCCGAAGGGGAGCTGAGCTGGGAACTCGGGAGTCAGGCGGCGGTTGTGCTCCGGAGGGACCCGCAGCGCAGCGGCCCAGAGCCTCCTGCAGGGAGCCCGCCCGGGGAGGCCAGGGCCCTCCGCGGGTGTCGAGGGTGGAGGCTGCTCAGCCTCAGGGCTTCGTTTCCTTCCTCACCGGATCCTTGCCGTGTGCCGCGGCCTGTGTGGGACGCCCCAGCGCTCTGGTGACTGCCCCAGAGCAGAGGAAGGCCGGGGCCGCCAGGGGCATAGAGATCACTCATTCATTCACATCTCAGATCATCGCCGACCCCCTACGCCAGGCCCCGGAGACGCTGCTGTGAACCAGCCGGGGCTCTGTTCTCACCAGCTGGTGGGCCAGGAAGGGGGTGATGGGGAAATTCGCTCAAACAAGCGCCTAATGGAAAACTGCATATGTGGAAGATTGTGGGAGAGCTTGCAGGAGAGGCGTGCCACTCTGACCAGGGAATCTGCGTGCTGGGAAAGGGGGGGGGGCAGTTCCGTGCTGTTGGTCAGCAATCCGAAGGAGGAGCCCCGCGGGCAGCGTAGAACCTGGCCCTCCGGGCGCCATGTGGGCACAGGGCCTGGGGAGGCCTCTGTAGTGTGTCAAAGCATGCAAGGGGGCTGAGTGTGCATGGGGTCTGGTGTGTAGGGGGCCTAGTGTGCACGGGTGTGGTGTGCAAGCAGCAGGGTATGCAGGGGGCTGAGTGTGCATAGGGTGTGGTGTGTAGGTGGTGGAGCATGCATGGGGCCAAGTGTGCACCGGGCATGGTGTGCAGGGGGTAGAGTGTACACGGGGCGTGGTGTGCAAGGAGCAGGGTGTGCAGGGGGCAGAGTGTGCAGGGGGTGGTTTCGTAGGTGGTGGAATGTGCACAGGGGCCGAGTGTGCACAGGGCATGGTACACAGGGGGCCGAGTGTGCACGGGGTGTGGTGTGTAAGGAGCACGGTGTGCAGGGGACAGAGTGCGCAGGCAGTAGGGTGTGCACGGGGCATGGCTCTGCGGGGGGGGCAGTGTGTGCGTGGGGCAGCGGGGAAGTGGAAGCTGTGAGTGGGGTGGTCAGGGCCAGCGCAGGGTCTTCAGGCCATGGGCAGGGGTTCTGAGGCATCTAAAGACCAGGAGAAGCCACTGGGAGGTCTGAGCTGGGGAGAGAAGGTCTGGTTGCTGCTCTCAGGGTTTTCTCTGGCTGCTGAATTTCAAAGCAGAGTGGGCCCAGAGCAGCCTGCTGGGATCCAGGCGGACGGCAGAGGGGAAGGTGGGCAGAACCCTGTGGCTCATGAGGGTCAGCGGTGACGGAGGCCTCGGGGGAGGACGGGGAGGAGGCCGAGGTCCCGCCAAGCTGTGGGCTTGTGAAGAGGGGCGCGCCTCAGTTTTTAGACGCATCCAGGCACAGAGCTGAGACATGGGAAGGGCACGGCGGTCTGTCCCCTCTCTCACCGGGGACTAGATTTCTCTCTTCACCAGCGTGCGTCCTGGTACCACCCAGACCTGAAGGACACGGGCGCCGGCGAGGGGGACCGTGCTGGGCCTCGGGCCCCGCCAGCCTGGAGCCGGCCCACGCAGCACCCACGGCGGGTGACGGCCTAGAGCTGGGACTGGACCTGTGACGGGGTCCCCCACGCCTCTGAGCCTCCCCGCGAGAATGTGAACCCGGGGTCTCCTTGCTGCCTTCTTGAGCTTTCTGGGGAAATAAGTCCAAAAGTTAATTTGATTTTGAACACATTCTTAAATCAGTTCCCAGGAGGCAGAGACCAATTTGCATTCTGTCTTTTCTTACTTACTCATCTTGGCTGGTATTTCACATGGGTTCTTGGTATTTTTCATGTTCTCTCACTGCACAGACATGACCCTTAAGCATTTTTTTTTTTTAAAGAAGCCATCTGAGAAACGGGATGAGGCAACAGATTCTGAGTTGTTGTGTGTAGGTCGTTTTGGGTTTTGTTTTTGTTTTCTGTTCTTGTTTTCTTCCATTTTCTTGTGTACAGTGGTTTCTGTTCTTCCGGCCGCGGGAGTGGCCGATGTAGCCCTTGACCCTGACCCCGACTTGCATATTTGGTCAAATGCACATTTCCTTTCCCTCCGCTTCCCTGCCGGAGTCCACGGTCTCTTCCTGCGTTTCCGGCTTCTGGGTGGCTCCTGGAGGTAGGGGTGACCCCCCCGCTTGCCGCCACACGCCGCCCACCGCCCACCCCCAGCCCCCAGGCCCTGACCCCTGAGAGGGCTTCCAGGCCAGCCCCCCGCCCCACAGGCTTCCCTGTGCAGCTCCCAGACCCTCGTCTCCGGAGGGGAAAGGATCCAACAGGTCTTCTGCCCAAAAGAACTGAACGCTGGGACTCAAACAGATACCTATACATTCGTCTACACAGCCGCATTCTTCACAATCCCCGAAACGAGGAAGCAGCCCACGTGCCGACTGGCAGATGAATGGATAAACAAAATGTGGTAGATCCACATGACGGAATATTACGCAGTCTTTAAAAAAAAAAGAAAAAAAAGGAAGGCGATTTTCCCTCACCCTGCCGTGCGCATGAGCCGTGAGGACGTGACGCCGGCAGCGTGAACCGGACACGGAAGGGCGGGCACCGTGGGAATCCGCTGCTCGGAGGCCCCTAGAGGAGTCGGCCGTGCAGACGGAGGAGAAGGGCGCCTGGGCCCCTAGGGGCTGGGGGAGGGGCCGCGCGGTGCGTGTTTAACGGGGCAGAGTCTGGATGTGGGAAAACATCGGGGGATGAGCTGCGTGTCCGTGTGAACACACTGAACGCTATGAACCCGTCGCCCTAAAAATGGTCCAGGGTAGATTTCAGGTGATGTGTATGTTTTATCACAATTTTCTCAAAGTAAAAAAAAAAAAAAGCTCTGGCAGAGCTCCGCGCGGTGTAAGGAGCGGGCCGTCTCGCCTCTGGCCCCGGCCTTCATCCTCGGGGGAGGCATCCCAGCGGAGAGCCTCTCCGGGGCCCCACAGCCAAGGAAGGTCACCTGCAAGTGGAAGGCCGTCGCATCACCCGCGAGGACATCAGGGCAGGGCAGAGGCTGGCCGAGCGGGGAGGGCGGGGGGCCGCTCCCTTGGGGGCCCGTAATCACACCGTGAGGGCCAGGAAACGCCTCGCGGGTCGGGCTGCCTTTGGAAGCTGTATTGGTTTCCTGGGGCTGGCGTAGTAAAATCCTCCAGTCTGGGGACCGGAAACAATGAAAACGCATTCTCTTCGAGTTCTGGGGGCCAGGAATCCACGATCAGGGTGTTGGTGGGGCCAGGTTCCCTCTGGGGTTACTAGAAGGTGATCCTTCTCTGCTTCTTCCGGCGTCAGGGGGTTCCGGGCCTCCCTTGGCTGGCGGCCGCATCCCTCCAACCTCCACTCCGTCTTCACACAGCATGACCCCCGTGCGAGTCTGTGTGTCTTCTCCTCTTCTCACTTCTCAACTGCCAGTCGTTGCAGTTGGGGCCCCCCTAACCCAGGGTGGCCTCGTCTTAACTCAGTCTCATCTTAGAAGACCCTCGTTCCAAACAAGATCACATTCCGAGGTTCCCAGTAGATGAAGTTTGTTGGGGGGGGAGGGCCCTGGTCAATGCGCTGCGCAGTGTCAGTGCACACTCGTGGTTTTCCAGGTGAGTGTTCATAAAGATGTTTCCTGGCTTTCCAACTGAGGGGCCTGAGGAACAGAGACAGCCAAGAGCAACGAGAGTGACTAACACGCGGGCGCTGGTTCCCAGCATTCTCTGTAAAAGGACCAGAGCTCTGTGGAGAAGTGGCCAATTCCAGGGCTTAGGCAGGGAGGTAATGAGTCAGGCCTGTAACATCTCGTCCAGAAGGGAAGTGTTTGAAGAACCCTGGGGACATGGCTCAGAGACCAGAACCAACATCAGGGGCTCCTGCTAAAGGAATCGGAGACAGTTCCAGGTACAAAGTAAGAACAGACGGTATAACCCAAGGAGTAGAGTAGGGATCCTGGAGTGAGTAAACACATGACAAGGGGAAGGCCCTCTGGACAGTAGGGAGCCCGCTAATGACCCCAGTGCAGAAGGATCGGTGAACCCCCACCACCATCACAGCATTAATTCAGACAAGAAGTACCAACAGGCGGTAAAACCAGTGAGTGAGAGCTGGGCCAGGAGTGGGCCTTTACATCTCAAACTGTCCCCTGGAAGATACTTCTTTCCACAAGGAGGGGACATCACTTAACAGGGAGACACCACTGGGACCCACTAGTCCCAGTGACTCCAACCAGGAGGGGACAGGTTACCCACATGCTCCAGCTGGTAGGAGTCCTCAAGAATACTAGGCTTTTGTGACCTCAGCATGACAGGAGTACCAGTCATTTGTCCATGCTTCCTCATGGGTTAAGTGTCGGGGGAAGGAATCCATGAAGCCAGGCTGTATTCTCACAAAATCTAAAAGCCCATCACCCTTTTCAACTCCTCCCTAAGGCCAGCCTTGGACACAGGACTTGGGACAGCGGTTGTAAGAGCGAAGATCTGAATACCCAGTTCTGCTGAGGTGGAGCCATGTGTGATGGGGTCTGGGGGCGAGGTAGGACTGAGGAAGGTAGGCAGTTAAAGGGCAAGAGGGTGCATATCACATTGTAGGGAATTAAGAACAGATAGGGCTCAGCACAGGTACAGAAGCACCAAAAACAAACTGTGGAAGCCACAACTGTCATCTGCACCTGCCCTCCCTGAATACTCATTCACCCAGTTGTTTTGTGTATCTATCCATGCTTTAATCCATCTGTCCATCCATCCACCCATCCACTCATCCATCAATCCACCTATCCATCTTTCCTTCCTTCCTGCCTTCCTTCTTTCCTTCCATCCATCCACTCATCCATCCATCCATCCATCCATCCATCTATTCACTTATCTGTCCATCCATCCACTCATCCATGCATCCATGCATCCATCTACCCATCCATCCATCCACCCACCCATCCATCTACCCATCCACTCATCCATCAATCCACCTATCCATCTTTCCTTCCTTCCTGCCTTCCTTCCTTCTTTCCTTCCATCCATCCACTCATCCATCCATCTATCCATCCACTCATCCATCCATCCATCCATCCATCCATCCATCCATTCACTCATTTGTCCATCCATCCACTCATCCGTGCATCCATCCATCCACTCATCCATCCATCCACCCATCTACTCATCCATCCCTCCCTCCCTCCATCCATCCATCCACTCATCTATTCTTCCTTCTTTCCTTCCCTCCTTCCTTCCTTCCTTCCTTCCTTCCATCTATCCATTTATTCAACCATAGGCCATCAAACAAATACTGAGGCTTTGCCAAGAGTTCACAGCCAGATAGGGCTGAATGGTTCTCTCATTTCTTCCTCTCCCTGCCCCCCAGTGAATTTGTCTTTTACATTTTGACCTGAGCCCTTAAATGCTCAGTGTAGCTGGGGTAGATTTGCAAAGTGAAGGTCAGGTTGGCTCAGCCTCACCTGTGGGAGGTCTCGCCAAGAACAATTCCTGACTTACCTACTCAAAATTGATTAGGGAATAATTGTTCTCCTGACTTCAATAAGGCTCATGTGCTGATTCAGTTTGATGATATAATTACAGGAGAAGCTGGGGCCACGGTGTGCCCTGGACAGTCACAGCGCGAGGCGGGGGCTGCAGTTTGGCACCGGGAGGTGAGGTGATTGGGAGGGAAGAGGGTCTGTGTGGACAGGCTAGGACACTGTTGAGAGGGTTTCTAGGCAGGGCATAGGGTAGAGGATGCACAGAGCCGCATGGTCAGCACCAGCGTGACTTCAAGGGACATCTGAGTCCAGACTGGCCCTTTGTGTGCCTGAGTCATTTGTCAAGGGCAGCGAAGTCAGGCCAGATCTTCACAGCACACGGTGCAGCCACTTGTGTGTGGGTTTAGCCCAGAAGGAGCCTTGGCTCCAAGTGCGGGATGTGTCCATTCCTCCTGTTTTCAGCCTTACACATAATCCTTACATTTGTATCATGCTTCGTGATTTTTAAAGGACTCACACTTTTCCCCCTCTGGCAGATGAGTAGGCTGAGAATTTAAGTGATTTGTCCAAGGTCAGTGAATCAATCAACAGAGCTATTATTGAGCTCTGTCAGAGAGCACGGTGCTGAGTGTCACGGGAGAGGCCCCGTGGAGGGAGACGCAAGCCTGGCTGAGCTCGGCCAGAGGCTGTATCTGAATGCAGACACAGGCACGTGTGTGCACACACACATGCACGCTGGCATGCTCGGCCGTACGCATCAACTCGCACAGGCACGTATGTGCGCACACACACATACATGTGTGCACTTAGGCACACATGCCTCGCTGCTCAGCCATCCACATGCAGCACGCACGCCGTGCACACACACATGCAGATTCCAGCTGCCAGCCAAGCACAGTGCTTTGCTCAGGGGTGGTGATGGCACCATAAAGAGTTATCCGAAAGCAGAAGTAAAACCCTGTGGGTCACGGGGCTTTGGGAGAGAGACAGACCTACACGGGGCCCGAATCCAGCCCTCTGCAGCTCTCAAGGGACCCAGGGGTCCAGACCCTACCTGCACCTCCTCCGTCCCGGTCAACAGCACCACACGCCCCAGAAAGAGCCCCTTAGAGCTTCGTAGGAAGGGAAGAAGCAAGGCAATCCCAGGGGGACTTCCAGCTGCGTCTTCCCCCCCGCAGCTAGAATTGAAATAATCAAAATAATCACATGCAATCATGCTAAATAACAACGAGTAACAATAAGAAACGGTCATCAGAGACACCCTCAAACGCCAGAGTTTGTTGGAAGTCCGGGGTGACAGTTTCCGGGATTAATTGCTCTGGGGCCTCGGGCCCACGTGCTTCGGGAAGCGGCAGGCGTGGGCTCCGGGCTGAAGCCGACTCAGGTGTGACCGCTGCCGACGAGGAGCAGGTGTCCCAGCTGCGCTGTTTTCTTCGCGCATTGTGAGCCTTTGGCTTCTCCCCGTGCCTTTGGGAGGAATGCCGCCCCCACTTCCCAACCCTGATGGCAGGCCCAGGTCGAGGTGCCTCGATGAGAAAGTCACAAAGCTCATCACGACGTCGAGCAGAGAGCCTGAGGGAGCGCCCCTCGGGGGTTCCCCGCCGCCTTCGGCCGGACCCACGCACCACCCTCCCTTGCCGGTCAGCTTCTCGTGTTGGTGTAGCTCAGGCATGAATGATGTATGTCTCAGAGTCTCCGGAGCACGCCCGATGGAGGCGGGGATGAAAGGCCGTCTCCGAAAGCTGTGAGGCGTGCCCTCCGCGTTTGGCTTGGAGTCCAGAGTAAGCAGATCATTTGGGATCTGAGGTGGAGTCTGGCCAGCGGAGGCCACTGGGTACTGGGATTCCCATTCTCTCGGTCCTCCTCCCGAGTCCCCTGCTGCAGGGGTGAGTGGCCTGCCTCGGTGTTTGGCTGGGACTTGAGCACGCGTGGAGAGAAGGAAGGTTTTGGAATCAGGCTGAACTTTGTATGATCACGGGCTCTGCCCCTTATGGGACGACAGGGCACCCGGACAGGTCCCCCCTGTAAAGTGAAGACAGCAGCGTCTACCGTGTGAGTTTCCGGGGCCACCAGGAAACAGGTTTCCACAAACAGCAGTAGGCGGGGGTTGACACTTACAACGAGAGAGATTTATCGTCTCTCCATCCGGAGGCCTGGAGCCTCGGGTGCAGGTGTGGGCAGGGCCGTGCTCCCTCTGAAGGCTGCCCTGCCCGCTCCCGGGCGCTCCTGGGGCATGGCTCCGACCTCTGCCCCCGCGTGTCTGTGTGTCCTAGTCCCCCCTCTAGTCTCCACCCCACTCAGGACCCGCCGTAAGTCCCGGGCCATGGAGGCCCTTAGCTCATGACAGCTCCAAAACCTCTGCTTCCGAATCGGGTCACACTCTGGGGTACCAGGAGTCAGGACTCCGGGGTGTCTCGGGCTGGTCTTCAGTCCTGCTAGGGCCGTGCGTGTACTCGGTGAGATTAGTGCCATGCGATGAGCGATGCTGCGTGTGCCGGGCCCCCCACGGCACCTGCCTGCCCCGCACCTGGTGGCTGGTGAGATTAGTGCCGTGCGATGAGCGATGCTGCGTGTGCCGGGCCCCCCACGGCACCTGCCTGCCCCGCACCTGGTGGCGGGCCGTCCCCCTCTGCGGAAGGACCCGCCTGGCCAGCACTGACCCCGCCGGGCCTGCTCCGAAGCTCATTTGACACCATGACAGTGAAGACATTGTATGGCTTAGGATGAAAACAGTCATGTTTACTACACACTGTTTCCATTGCCTTCCGTTCTTTTGAGTTTCTGTTCTTTGGCAAGCGCCGGCTGGGGCGGTGGTTGTGCGGAAGGAATACCAGGCTCTCTGTTGTCTGTTCTCTTGGTTATTCCCCGTCTGGCCAAATTGCTTCCCGCAAATTGGGGTTTTAGCTGGGGAGGCAGCTGGTGATCTTTGGTGTCTCAGAGGAGACAGTGGTGCACGCGGGTCACCACACGCCACGTCGGGAAGGGGTGGGTCCCTGTGGTCCGTGCGTTGCTGGTACAGATGGTGTGAATTGTCTGCAAGGAACACTCGCTCCACGGGGCAGGCAGGGCGCGCAGGGCGAGGCTGGGCTGGTGCAGCCCGGCGTCTGCCACCGAAGACCCCTCCCATGAGGACTCAGCCACCTGACCCCACAGAACCCAGCCTTCGCTGCTGTGTCCGCTCCGGGGGCTGTTGGGACCAAGCCCCCTGGGCTGGAGGCTGGAAGTCTGGGATGCGGTGTGGGCAGGGCCGTACTCTGGGGGACTGCCACCTCTTCCACTCACAGGGGTCCTGGGTGTCACGCTGACCTCAGTCTCTGTCTCACGCGGCCTTCTGCCCTATGCGCGTCTCTGTGTGTCTCCTCCTCTTCTTATAGGACACTGGTCACACTGGAGTGGAGGCTTTCCTGCTCCCATGCGACCTCATCGTACCTGATCACACCTGCGCTGACCCCGAGTACACATGAGGTCACATTCTGAGGCTCCGGGGGTTGGGACTCCAGCCCGTCTCTTGGGGGGGCCCACACTGCGGGTGACAGCGCTGCTCTGCTCACACCTTCCAAGCCCCACCCCCCCTGCACTTGAGCCTCAGAGCCTCTGGGTATTCCCATCCCATTAACTTTGTATTCCCCGCGTGGTTATGAAGAGCCTGGGGAGCTTGAGCAGCTGACAGGACGCCCCCAGGCCCAGGAGGGCCGACACCTCTGCCTCGCCCCGGGGTGTGGGGTCTGGCGGCACCTTCAGGCCACACTGTGCTTCAAGCTGAGGCGTGGGTTTGGAGAAGTCACCTTGTGCTGGAACCTTGGTCTTTTTATCTGCAAAGCTGAGTTAGCATCAGACTCTGCTCCCACTGGGCCTCTGCAAAGAGCAGAGGGAGGCAGGGACCCTGCAATCCCCCGGGGAAGGGCCACACGGGGCCCTCAGATGTTTCTGTGCATTTGAATCTGCCCTTCCCAGAGCAGGCTCTCTGAGGTCGAGGGAAGGCTGAGTGGGAGGGGTGAGCTGGTAAGAGGCAGTCCAGGTAAAACAACAGGATTTGGTAGGTCTGCTTCACCACCGGGGACGTGTAC
The DNA here is from genome assembly GCA_002007465.1 of Ailurus styani. Taxonomy (NCBI): domain Eukaryota; kingdom Metazoa; phylum Chordata; class Mammalia; order Carnivora; family Ailuridae; genus Ailurus; species Ailurus styani. The sequence goes on along the minus strand of LNAC01000380.1, from coordinate 154,832 downwards.
ACAGAGGGCACAGAGACCAAGATGTGGGAGGTGTGCAGGGGCCCCACGTGTAAGGAAGGGTGTGTGTCTGTGCGTGTACTTGTGTTTGCCCGTGTGTGCACACGCCTGCAGCAAGGGAGGCAGGTGTGCAGGAAGGGTGTGTGTGTGTACTTGTGTTTGCCCGTGTGTGCACACGGCTGCAGCAAGGGAGGCAGGTAATAAAATCTTTAAAAAAAAAAAAAAAAAGAAGAAGGACCCAGGAGGTGACCAAGGAGACCTGACAGGTGACCTTGTCACCCTCGTAACTCTTTTATTTATTTTTAAATGTTATTTATTTATTTGACACACAGAGAGAGAGATCACAAGTAGGCAGAGAGGCAGGCAGAGAGAGAGGAGGAAGCAGGCTCCCCGCTGAGCAGAGAGCCCGATGTGGGCCTCGATCCCAGGACCCTGAGATCATGACCTGAGCCTAAGGCAGAGGCTTTAACCCACTGAGCCACCCAGGCGCCCCTTTCATAACTCTTTCAAAAATGGTTTCTGAGAAAGCCTGGCGGGAACGGTGCCTTTACAAGCAGAGCCCCACTGCCCCACTGGCCAGGACGAGTGGGTCCCCTAAGGATGCGGCTGAAGTGGGGCCTGTGCCATGGGGGGCAGAGGGGCCCAGAAAAGCTTAGAAATCTCCTGTGAAACCCCCCCGTCCTCCCTCCCTGTAGCGGGGACCCTGCTGTCACCTCAGGAGGAGGGCTTCGTGGCCCTCGTGGACTAGAGAGGAAGGGGTCCAGACTTCCAGGAGAGAGGGACAGACAGACAGAGACAGGGGGACAGCCAGACAGGAAGAAAGAGGGAGAAACGGTGAGCGTGCTCCTCTCCGACAGCACCGTCCGCGGGCCCGGGGAGTGGGAGATGTATCTGAGGGGGCAGCCAGAAGCAGGGATGAGACCCCCACCGCCCTGACCTGGGCTTGGGCGGTGAGGGAGGCAGCGATCAGCCGTTGCTGATTCCCGTTCTAGAACCCCTGACTGATGGTCAGCCAGTCTCCTTGCCCAGGGTCCCCGAGCTGGTGCTGGCCAGGCCACCTCTGGAGCCCGGCGGGGGGCCCCGAGGCCAGCCCTCCATTGCCTCTGGGGGGCCTCCCATGCTGGTGTCCAGGGGTTCTCCTGCACACCCCCGCTTCTTCCCTGCCCCGATTGTTTCTTCACTGTCCTCCGGGGATGATGTCATGGTTACTGGATCTGACCGAGCACTTTGGGGCCTGGGAAGGACTTTAGCGTCTGGGTCCAGCACAGCCTGGGGCACATGGGGGACTGTGAATGAGCATCGTGACCACCGCAGCTCCAGAGTGGGGCCGCGTGAGGCGCCTGGGGGCAGCGCTCTCTGCCTCGGTGCTGGTGTCTCTGCGGAGCTGAAGGAAAGGGCCCCGCCCCCAGCCCGTGGGTCTCGGTCCTCACGGCTCTGCCCATTCTGCCTGGGTGTCTCGGTCCTCACGGCTCTGCCCATTCTGCCTGGGTATCTCGGTCCTCACGGCTCTGCCCATTCTGCCTGGGTGTCTCGGTCCTCACGGCTCTGCCCATTCTGCCTGGGTGTCTGTTCCTCGGTTTTACCCAGGATCCAGCTTGTCATCTGAAGACAGACCTGATGAACAGATCAGACGATAGCATTTCGTCCAAGAGGACAGAATGCGGTGGGGACAGAAGCAAGAGGAAGAACACCCCTACCCTCTGCCAAGCGAGTTCCCCTTTCAGAGCGATAAGAGCGGGGCACTGGGCGTGGACTCACGGCCAGCCCTGGGCAGAAGCCGAGTGCCCAGGTGACTGGAGACACAGAGCCTGAGGGGCTCGACGGGGGGCGCCTGGCTCCCAATGCCACCAGACCCCCTCCCATGCCATGCACCTGCCATCTCCCTGGACGGTGATGGCGGTGCCCGCAGTGAGACGGCGACTGAGCCAGGAAGGCCACCGTGCAGAGTCCAGGGCTCGCTGCATGGAGGAATCTGTCACAGACCCATGAGGAGGGTAAAGCCGAGCGTGTCATGAAGGGAGGGGTTGAACGGGCAGGAAGAGGAAAAGAGAGGGGGGAGGAGGAGGGAGAACACTGGTGACATCCTCTGGGATGGGGGAGCAAGGAAGGGACAGGCTTGCTTTGTGCTTGGAGTGCAGTTACCCCAGGGGAAGCTCCCAGCAGACAGGGGAGGGCAGCCAGTGAGAGGTCCCAGCAGGGGAAGACACTGTGGGCGCCGTCAGGGTCCAGATGGTAACCCAGGCCCTGAGCGTAGAGGGGGTGGCCGGGGGGAGCACAGGGCAGTCCCCATGAGCCCCATATTGGCCACCCTACAGAGCTGGGAAGGCTGAGGGGTCCGCCTAGCACATAGTAGGTCCTCAGCAAGTAGGATTATTATGTTGCAGAGTGTAAATCAGATGCATAAGCAGAGCCTAACACAGCTTCTGCTTGGAGTTCTCGGGGCAGGGGCACTGGCCTCCCTTGCTTCTCACCACCACTTGCATCAGGACCCAGGATTTTCTTGCTTTTTGGAACCACGCAGCCAATAAGAAGTGATCTTGACTTCTACGCCTTCCCACACACCCCACCCCAGTACACTGTCACCTGAATGATTTATTCTTACAAGGAGTTTGCCTCTCAGAAGACATCTATAAAACCAGGACCAAAATGGTAAATTCTAGGCGTGAGACAACAGCTGGAGCCCTGGGAGGAGGGAGACTGCGGTGGGGGGAGGGCACGAAGACCTCATCATGCCCCTGCGTCTCCTTGGCCACGTGGCCCTTGTTCTGGCCACCAGACAGGTCCCCCTCAGGGGCCCCTCCTGCTTGTCCCTTCCCTCCGCCGAAGAGTCCAGCTGGAGCCTGTCACAAACCTTCTTTGGCAGAATCGCACACTGTCGCTGCTGGAAAGCCCCCCCCCCCACTGATCAGTCCAAAGGTTTTCACAGTTCTCTTTAGGGAAATCTTGTACCCCCAGTGTGGAGAACAAGTTGAGGGGGGGCAGCACAGTGAAAGCAGGAGAGGGGACCCCAGACTGTCCTCGATTCTCCTGCAGCCCCTGAAAGTACGGCGTCCGGGCTCAGGAGGGTCATTGGAGGACCACTGAGGCAGACTCAGTGACTCATTACGCAGGTGGGGAGACCAGGACCCAGAAAGGGAACCGCAACTTCCTGGGGCCCATCCCATAGGAATTAGCAGGGACTGGTTCTGGATTGGTTCTGTTTTCTTCAAAATCACATATATATATGTAAATTATCCATAGACGTGATTGATATGTCAGATATTAGTATTTATGTACGTCTCCATTCCCTCTGGAAATTCTCCCTCTTGTAATCGTTACTGTATTAATCACCTTTAATTTTAAAGTTAGCACCTGATCACACCAATGCCTAGTTATTCTATGAGACCATTTCTTTTGTCGTCTCTTTCCTCCTGGATTTTGTTCTATGTTGCTGTCCCCCGGTGTGCCTGGTAAACTTTGGTTCAGTGCTGGACATTGTGAATGAAAAGCTATAGACAGAATCTGGTCAGAAGCGCCTGGGTGGCCAGTGAAGCGTCTGCCTTCAGCTCAGGTCCTGACCCCAGGGTCCTGGCATTAAACCCCGCATTGGGCTCCCTGCTCAGCGGGGAGTCTGCTTCTCCCTTTCCCTCTGCCCCTCCCTGCTGCTTATGCCCTCTCTCTCTCTCTTTCTCTCTCTCAAATGAATAAATAAAATCTTTTTTTTTAAAGAGGTAGGCACAAATCAAAGGGACAGTGTTTCATAACACATGAAAATTATCTGAAGTTCGAATGTCAGTGGCCCCAGGCAAGGTCTTACTGGGACACAGTTGAACCCATTTCTTTGCTTGGATCTGTGGCAGGTTCAGAGGTGCAGCCACGGAGGTGAGTAGTTGCCGTGTAGACCATATGGGTCCCCAAGCCTAAACCGCTGACCCCTGGCCCTTCACAGGGAACGTCTGCTGACTCCTGCCCCAGAGGCTGCTCCTCAGCCAACTACGTTGGGAGCATGAGGACTGGAAACTGGGTTTCTGTCTTTCTGGAAGGCCCACCCCCCTCAGAAGGCTCCAGCCCCCGTTTCTGTCTGCAGCCTGCACATGCCTCCCTGACTCCGAACAGCTGTCATCTGGGGGTGGGGGAACAATGCCTCTTCTGTTCTCCAGACTCGCGGGAGTTCCTGGCTTCGGATGCCCCAGGCTGAGCTTGGACGTTTTTCTCTTGGTTTCTGCTTGTTCTCTTTGACGGGGCCTCAGTCTTGGGCTTTGAAGGGTTGACTTGCAAACATGGCTTCCGATGTCGTGAGGACCGCACACCAAAGCCAAGGGCTGATGGTCCCCTGTCAGCCTCCATTGTCCACCACAGCACGCCTCCCCTGCGCCTCCCACCTCTCAGGCCCTCCTCCTTGCTCTCCTGGCCTCGTGGGGCCTGGTGCCCGGAGCCACCACTGCCCAGACCTTTCCTGTTTTGCCCTTCTCAGCTCTCCCTCCCGGTGGCCCTGCCTTGGAGCTGGGAGCGGTGAGGACAGCAGTGATTCTCATCAAGCGCCCCCTCCCAGGGGGAAAGGGGGATCGGACAACTGTCCGAGGGCAATGGGATGGCCACGCGGGGCCTCTGGGTGGGGGAGGGGGTCTGGGGCCCCGTTAAATGCGTCTACTTGTCTGTCTGTTGTTTTTAATAGAAGGGCAGTTAGCGGCACAAAAGCAGTGGTTGCTGTTGGGATTAAGGATGTTCCCACCAGGAAGCTTTTAAAAAGGGCTCAGAGCACCCCCTCCTCTCCCACACGCCCCCACCCATCAAAACTGCATTGCAGTCGCCCCAACTTGAGGGCTTCACAGGGATTTTAATGGAACGCAGGGATAGGCATCTGCCTCCTGCTGGCTCCGTCGACACCGTCAGTGAATTTTGAAGGCAGAGCTGACCGCCGGCTGAGCCCCCGGGCTCTGTTTGCAGTCTGCACAGCGCTCTGAAGAGACCAGGCTGGACCCTCCTGCCCCCTGGACTTGGTCTAACCCTCAAGGCTGGACTCAGAGCTCGCCCGGTCGCTGGAAGGTAGCCGTCGATGGGTTTCCAGAGCTCCATCGGTGAGCGAGCGTCTCTGGGCACGCAGGCAGAGCAGTGGCCAGCACGGGGGCCCGAACCAGATGCCAGCCGTGCGGAGGGACTCGGTGGCGGCTGGAGGAATGGCCAGCTCCGCACAGCGGGGCCACCCAGCTCAGAGCCCAGGGCGAGTGCTCCGGGATGCTCTGGGGGCCCTCGTTGTCGACGGACAGCCCTTCTTTGACCTCTGACCGCCAGAGCGGGGCTCGTCCAAGCCACAGCCGGGCTATGAGGAGCCGCTGCCCTGCATCCGGGTGTCCTAAGCCGAGTCTCCGCCTTGGGAGGAGCCGCAGACAGCAGGCCGGCAGGACGGGGCTTGCTCCTCTCCCGAGCCTGCGTGCCGCCGAGCTCCACGGAGAGCCAGCTTTGCCGGGGTTCAGACGCGCGGGCTGCCGGAGGAGAGGCCTGCGTCAGACCGTCGGGGCGGGGCTGGGTCATAGCAGCTCCAGGAAACAGGCTTCCTGACGGGGCAGTTCTCAAGCTCGCGCATCAGGAGTCTCTAGCAGGTGGCTAAGCTTCCTTCTCGTAGGGCCCGCTGCCAGGGACAGCACAGAACTCTTGTTTTGGACACTGCAAAGGGTCCCTGGGCCAGGCCGTGGCCCGTGTCCGCCAAAGCCCCCGTGGGCAGGTGCCTTCTGCCTGTCCCCAGCCACCCCCCATACCCTCCTCTACAAAGCAAGCCCGGTCTGTCCCATATCCCTTCCCCGTCCTCCTGCGTGTCAGAACCGGGTTCCCACAGGGAGACCCTGTGACCGTGGCGCACATGGGGGTAGCCGCTCAGGGACCTTGGCAGCCCAGGGAGTGAGCTTTGGTGCCTGGGGATGCCTGACGCGCTGAGCTGTCCGGACCTGAAGCCGCCGGGCCGTCCTGCCACGAGGCCTCTGCGGCAGGCTCCTCCGACCTCTGTCCACGCAGCTCGTTCTCTCTGCCTGGAGGACCGTCCCCTCCCCTCTTCACAGAGAGTGCCCGTTAGCTGTGGCCCCAGCAGTGACGGCACGTGACAAACAGCCGGACCTTGGGGTGAGCACCTGCGGGAGCACATCCTCAGGCGGCCGTCCGTCCGTCGGCTCAGCGCGGGCGGCCGTCCGTCTGTCGGCTCAGCGGGGCTGGCTCCCGTCCTTGAGCCCGTCTGCCCGGCTCTGTGGGTTTGGCCTGGGCCTGGTGCTCCTAGTGACCCCAAAAATTCAAAGGAGCCAGCCCCCCAGCATGCTCAGGGTCAGCCTCTGCCTGCACGCCACCGATGTAGCGGTAGCCTCTGCCCTCTGTGCACCCATGGGGCACCGGGTCCTGACTCGGAGTGCCACGGCTACGCCAGCACATCCTCCGCGGGGGGACATCAGGTGGTGCGAGGAGGATGCTCCGAGAGGGAGGGAGCTGGGCTTGGGGGGCGGGTGCTGCTCTGTCTGCTTAGAGGTTTGACCCGCTCGCCATCGTGTGGACTCTTCGCTGACTTCTGCTGGCGAGCAATCCAGCCACAGACTCCGCAGCCGACTCACGGGGTCCAGAGCCCCGGGCACCGGGCCCACGGCCGCGGCCCCTGCTGCTTTCGGAGCAGAAGCCCCTCTGCTGGCTGAAAGAGTGTCCCTCCCCAGCCCCTGACGTCTCCTGAGCGTGGAGCGAGGCTGGCCTCCCCCTGCGCACTCCTTCCTCGCCTGCCGTCCGTTGTGAAATGCCTAGTGCTCTTGGGAGTTCTGTGAAAGAAGTGGGTCATTTCCATATCAGCTGCTGAGCTCCAAGCTGAGGATCAGCAGCCTCTGTTCTTGAATGAGATGAGCAATAGATTCAGTATGTGTGCGTGTGTGCCTGTGTGTGCATCATGTGTATCTGTGTGTGAGTGTGTGTGTGTGTGTGCACGCATGTGTGTGCCCATGTGTGCATGCCCGTGTGTGTGTGTGTGAATGCGTGGTGCGTCTACACGTGTGCATGCGTGTACATGTGTGCCCCTGTGTGCATGCCTGTGCGTGGATGGGGGGAGGCGCCAACAACGCAAGGGAGAGGTGGAGGCCGAGGCCGGCAGAAGGAGCCGCAGGCTCAGGCTTTCACAGCCCTTCAAGTCAGAATCTGCTCTCTGAGGGGGTGGGTTTCGCTCAGGACCAGCCTTTCTGCGCAGAAACGATGCTGCCGTAAATGAGCAGGCCTGACCTGGCCTCCGGGGCGTTCCGGGGCCAAGGTGGGAGGCATGTTTCCTGGGCCCCAGTTCGGCCTCCTGGTCACTGCCGCCCGCGAGTGTGAGTCCGAGGGACCAGCAGGTGGGGCCTGGCCTCCGTGTAACCCCCTCTCCCAGCCGTTAAACTCGGCTCAGAAAGGCGGATCCCACCTGCACCCTCTTCCACGAGGGGTGACTGCGCGTGGGGTCCCGCGGAGGGAGAGGCCCTGAGACGGGGGGGCAGGGTCATGGGGGGCCAGTCCCCTCTGTCCCCAGCCGCCCCCACCCCATTCCCACCAGGCACAGCAGCGGGCACGATGAATTCTCGGGGTCCTCTGGGCAGGGGCCCCCCACTCTTTCCTGAAGGGACAGAGCAGATGTTTTAGGCCTCCGCGCCCCAGACTGACTCCTTCACTGGTGACGCCAAAGCAGCCGCAGACATGTCATGTGCCAGTAAAGCTTCAGTTACAGAACCAACGCTCGGCCGTCAGGCACGGTCGTCAGGCGCGGTTGTCCGACCTCTGCTCCCGGGCCTTCCTACTCAGCGCTGTGTCCGCGACCCCAGGGAGCGGGAGGGACGCAAGCCTCAAACCACCCAAGAAGGTGTGTGTGTGCGGGGAGGGGAGTGGGGCCCCAGAGCCCCGTCCTCACGGCCGCATGGGGAGACACCACCCACGCGGAGACCTACTGTGTGCAGGCCGTGTGGCTAACGATGTTCCCTCGGCCTCTGAATAAATTCTCCTGGGATCTTACTTGCAGAGGAGCCAAGTGAGACAAAGCAAGTGTGCAAATCCTCTGGGGCCGCCACGGGCCAAGTCAATAGGAGTTTATTCTTGCCAGGTTCTGAAGACTGAAGCCAAGAGTAAGGTTCCAGCAAGGCCACACCTTCTCAGAAGGTTCTAGGAGAGCGTCCTATCTGCCTTCTCCGGCTCCTGGTGGCTGCTGGCGGCCCCGGGCTCGTGGCCACACGCCTCTGGCCCTGCAGCACCGTCACGTGGATTTCGTCCGCATTTCTCCGTGCCCACCCTGGGGTCTTACAAGGGCGCCAGCCTTTGCCCTGAGCACCCACCCTAAATCCAGGGTGATTGCATTTCAAGGTGCTTAGGTAACTGATTAAACCGCTGAAGATCCTATTTCCAAATCAGGCCCTAGTCTGAGGTTGGGCAGGTGGACATGAATTCGGGGTTGGGGAGAACCAGGTCGTTTGTCCAGGGTCCGGGAGCCGGTGCCAGCTGCCTCAGGGCTGGCCGAAGTCAGCTATGTGGGGATGGTGGCTTTGCAGAGTCCAGGGAGGGCCGTGGGCCTCCGTGATTCTAACTGAGCCCCCGAGGCTCCTGGGCCTCCGCAGAGCATTTCAGCTCAGGAGTGTGAGGTCCCTTGTGCCAGCATCCCAAGGTACCCCAGAGTGGGTGGTGTCAGCAAGGAAATTCACGGCTTCCGCTCTCCTGGAGGCCCGAAGAGGAGGGCAAGGCCCGCTCCCTCCAGAGGCTCCGGGCCAGGATGCTCCAGCCCCTCTCCCGGCTTCTGGTGGTTCATGGGCTCCGACCGTGGAACTCTGATCTTGCCCCGTGGGCGTGTGTGTCTCCCAATCTCCCCCTTTTACGAGGACACCGGTCATATTGGGTCAGGGCCGCTGACCCGGTATGACGTCATCTTAACAAGTCACGTCTGCAGTGACCCCATTTCCAAATAGGGTCCCATTCCGAGGCAGTGGGTTAGGACTTCCACTTCCAGGGGGAGTTTTGGGGAGACACAGCTTAATCCGTAAGAGGACGACCACACCACGGGCAGTGAGCGGAGTTTCCCAAACTCTCCACGGACCCCGATGCGTGTGTTTGGGGTCTAGACCTCGCTGCTGGGCAATCTTTTTGGCTCCCGGCTCCCTCGGCCCCGTCACTGGGCTCCGAAGTTCAGGGGAGTCTCCGAACGCAGAGAAGGTTCTCCTTGTGGGAGGACTTTTCTCCTCGACGTGGCCGACCGGCCGTGGGCAGCTTTAGTCAGCCTAATGCCAGGGACCAAGCCCAACTTCAGGGGCCGTTTGGAGTGAGGTGCGCGTGATGATCCCCACCTTCTCTCCAGACCCTAGCAGCACGGCTGTCCCCCCGTGGCGGAAGGACCACTGCTCTCCAGCGGTCTGCGCACAACCTCAGCTCAAGGCGTGGGCCCTGGAGCAAGCCTGCTTGCATTCGAGCCCTGACTTTCCTGGGTCTTAGCTGCTTCTCCTAGCAGGAGAGGGTTGTCCTTGCTCAAAGAAATGACGCCAAGCCCAGCTCCTGGGAGGTCCATGTCTTGCTTGATGAGAGTGTCTTGGTTTACCAGAAAGTCTGTGCTAATAATGGGACTCATGATGGGGGCCTTGGGCTCCAGGGCATCCGCTCCACCTCTGGTCGGGCTGGAGCCAAGACCAGCCAGGCCTGCACAACCAAGCCACGACAAAGACTCTGACGCCCAGGCTCCGGGAGGCTTCGCTGGCTGGCGACACCCTGCGTGTGCTGTCACACGTGACGGGTGGGAGGTAGGGCTTGCTCTGCCGGGAGAGGCGGGCGGCAGGCTCACCCGTGGTCTCTCCTGGACTCTGCCCCCTGCCCCTCTCCCCAGGGCCCGTTTTAATCTGTGTTTTTGCACGGTAGTCAACCAAAACTGAGTGCAACAGCTCGATTCTGTGAGTCCTTTGAGTGAATTTTTGAACCACGTTATACTGTGCAGCTTTGACAAAGTCCTCTAACCGCCCTGTGGACCTGGGGAGCCGTCTCTGCTTGAGGTTGTGGGGAGCGTTTATAAACAAACTTGCCGAAGACAATGTGGGACACCCGCTACCTCCGTCTCCCTTCTGCGGGCCGGCTCGGTCCTGCGGGCCCTCCACCGGCCACGTCTCGCCACCAGGAAAGACGTGGACGTGATGGACAGAGGACCACCTTTCACCTTCTGTGTCCACGTGGGGTGTGATCCGGACATTTCTGATGTGCGGCCCACGTGCTCCACAGTGACGGTGTCCCGGCAAGTCAGTCTGGATGGTGTGACCAGCTTTGCGATGGGGACACGGCCTCCTCGTGTCATTCACGCGTTCCTGTTGTTCGTGAGTGACATCAGGGGCCAGACCACTCCTGCTTACGGGGTTGTCCTGTGCATCGGAGGACGGAGCCAGCATCTGGCTTCCCTCCACCGGATGCCAGTAGGACCCGTCGCCCCTGTGTGACCACCAGAAAGGTCTCAGATACGGCCACAGGTCCCCGGCTGAGGACAATCTGGCTCAAGTCCTCTGCGGTGATTCCTTGACGACTCACCTTCACCACATCGCCATGAGGTGTTAGCACAGCTCTTTCCAGAGTGGGGCTCTCTTCTGTGTTTGGGGGAGACCTGCCCTAAGGAGAACATTCCAATGAGAGGCCTCTTCGTCTGCACGGAGTCCTGGCTCCAGGTTCCCCCATCCGCCACCGCGTGGAAGGCCCTGCAGGGTCCCTCAGAAAATGGCACGCTCCTTTGTGTCCCCCCGCCCCGCCCCAAGAAGCTAGCTTGTTTCTCTGAGAACACCCTGGTTTTGGAAAACACGTTTTTCCTCAGCAGTCTTCCCCGGCCCGGGAGGCGGCCAGGTGCCTCCGAACGAGCCCGGACCTCAGAGGGCGTCCTGCTCCGGGACGCTGGGCCAGACAGCCCGCCGTTGTGCTGCGGGCGCTGCGAGCTTCGGCGAGCTTCCAGAGGCTGTCGGTCAGAGACGTGCTGTGGAGTCCACACTCTGCAGCCTCTGGGGACAAGGAATGCTGTTTTTGCAGCGGGATTTGTACATTGGGAACCCCCGTCCCTTCTCACCCCTCAAGCCCCTGAGAACAGATGTCCTTGGATCCACTGGGCACCCGTCCGCGGTTCCCACGGTGCAGGCACATGAGACTGCACGAGGCCATCCTGGGATGCTACTGCTGGCGAAGCTGTCATCCCGCTGCCGCCGCACATTCCAGCACCATTGCACCTGCCTCCGTCCAAGTGTGCCCACCGGTGTGCCACACACACCCCCTGAGCGCCAGGAGGGAAGGCCCTCGGCGGTTTGTTTTTGCCATGGACAGTGGCCCATGTTCGATTTGGCTTCATTTAATGAGAAAGTCGTCCAGACCCAAAGATGGATTAGCAGCTCCCCATCCATCTCCAGGGCCTGATCTTATTACAAACCCCCACAAATATAACCATAAAAGCCCTATTGATTGATGCAGAGTTTGCTAATCCATCTGTCCCCATCCATTATTCCAGGTATAATTTTTCATTATCTGGATGGCAGCTGATTCCTCGCACATTAGTATACAGTGGCAATTACCAGGAGCCGAAGAGCCCCTAAATTAGGAGGAACAGCTACACCTGTCAGGAAGGGGAAGCAAGAACCCCCCGCAGAGTGCGGAGAGCTCTGGGACCGCGACCGAACTGCAAAGAATTTGAAGATGGATTCAGGGCTGACCTTGGAAATGGAGAGGAGAAAGTTTGTGCTGCCTTCCCTTTCTCGGGTGTGCCTTCCGTCCAGGTGACAGGGTTGTTTTCCGGGTCACAGCTGCCTGACAGCTGGCGTGGACACTATGCAAGGATGGCCTTGCCCGGGTCAGCAGGGTGTGTGGGGCAGATGTTCCCACCTGCACTGTGTTGTGTCCACAAGGGACCTGGCCTGAGGGGACGCTGTTTAAGGTGTGAGTGTTGGGAGAAATTAGTGAGGAAGGAGAGAACCTGGGGGAATCACCTCCTAGAAGCCTTCCATTTGTGTGGGGCAGGAGAGCCAGGGGCTCGCACACCAGTTCTGAGAGTTGAACATTCTTGTCTTCTTGCAAAAATGCGGCTCCTTTGCAACCTTAATGGAGAAAATTGAGACATGTGGCTGAAATATTTCTGAGGGTCCTTAGAGGGACTAATTTGATAAAATTCTCCCTGGAGTTTGGTTTCCAAAAATCAAGAATCCTGTCTAATTGAGTTCCCGTGGAAACTGCCACACGGAGCGATCTTTTCTCAAGCCAGCCTCACATGGACAAACCCCGCAGGACAAAGCTGCCAGTTGTGGAATGTGATGGTCCAGCTTGCGAACGTAGAGGCAGGGGCTGTCTTTGAAATCACCTTGGCAGTGGCCAGTGACATTCTCAGAACTCGGTAAACCTGTAGTGATGAGTGTGAAGGTTCTAGACTTCAGAACCAAAGGGCTGCACTTTGAGTCCCAGCTCTAACCCGTCTTTCAAAATAGACATATATTCTAGTTAATTTATAAGACAGACCACTCTCGGCTATTCACCTAAGTTAGAGGCCAGCAAACGATAGCCTTTGAGTCAAATCTGGCTGTTGTCTGTGTTTTTAAGTAAAGTTTTATTGGCACAGAACCACGCCCATTTGTTTGCATTTCATCCATAGCTGTTCTTGCCCCATAATGGCCGGATTGGGAAGTGGCGACGGTGACCATGCCGCCCACAAAGCCTAAAATATTTACTCTCTGGCCCTTTGTGGCAAAGACTTACGGGATTTTTGCAGATGAAGAAAGGACTCCTGGCATCTGGCGAGGACTGAATAATAGGGTAGATGATTGAAAGAGGACATCATTTCTCACATGCTCCTCTGTTCTCTTCTCGGGAGCCGACCTCCCCGGGAGAGGAAGCGAGGAGGCATCCTTGTGGATTTTCTGTCTTCCAAACTGCTTCTTCCTACAAGTGTCATGCTTGCCACACGCCAAAAGGCCTGATCCTTGTTCCACCATCATGAGCATGAGGTCTATGGAATCTTCTTGTAACTATGGATCTTTTATGCATGAGCCCAGGGGCCCGTCAGAGCTCACGGGCCGGGCGCTGAAGCATGAGGCGGTTTGCCTTGCAAGTCAAGTATGGGAGGAGTGGTCCGATGTTTGCCTCTAGCTAGTTTGACGACAAGAATGTGGCTACAGCTGGGTTCATTTGGCATTCGATGCTGGGTGTTCTCTGAGCTCAGAGCAGAGACTCGCCTTTGCTCGTGGCTCTGGCGGGTGACGGTGGGGAAGTCGCTTTACTCCTTAGCATCAGGGTCCTCGAGGGTCCGGCAGGTGTGAAAGTGCAGGCTGGCGGTGGCTTCGACGGATCGCATGGGAAGACTTGGCAAGGTGCCCAGCACAGAGTCCCTCTGGGAAGCAGCGCACATGATCTTGCCTGGTTATTAACCCACTTCTCATTTCCTCCAAAATTTAATGTGGTGAGTTCCAGGGAGGAGTTTCTCACCGAAGGCAGAAGGGCCTCCAGAATAAGACAGACCGTAGGATTGTATCATTGCCTTTCTCCATGTTCTGCTGCGTTTTATGTTCTCCCTTTAAGGTGTTAATGTGATGGGTCCCAGAGTAGCAGTCCTAAGGGGCTATGTGAGGTGGTGTTTGGGGTAGGGGCGGGTGTGAAGGTGGTGAGGCCCCTTTCTTGGGCCAGAACCAGCAGTGCGTGCTGCCATTTTCAAAAAAAACGGGCACTAGATTGCTTCTTAGCCTTTTGGCCGAGATCAAGGGAAGAAATGGACACCAGAGAGGCTGCTCCCTCGACGGGGCACCAGGCCCGAGTTCGTCAGAACTGACAGTGCTTGGCATTGGTAGGCGCCCCGTGGCGGGTTCTTGAATCCGGGGATAAAGGAATAAATGAAGGATTTCCGTTACATTCATGTCTTCTCCGGTGTTCCTAGTGGTGCTTATCCTGTGGGCTCGGGACGGGAATCCCTCACGACAAACGGAAATAGCCCGGAAGACGGGCAAACAGGAAGAGAAAGCTTGTTTTCTGGCCAGGCCAACGTTGAAGCGTTTATTAGCAATTTCCCCCACGAGGATCATATTCAGTAGAGAGGTAACATCTGTTTGCGAGACTGTGTCCTTGGGAGACCGCCAGGAAGATCTCGCGTTCCGAAGTCCTCCACGCGGGGACACGCGCGCGTCTCGTTCTCAGCCCGGGACCCACTGGGCTCCTCGGGGCGACGGGCGGGCCTCTGTGGACGGACTCCGGGGGTGGAGAGAGGCAAGTGCTTGCACCTCCCAGGGGCGAGAACACGGGGCAAGGAGCCCTTCAGTGGGACGAGGTGCTGCCCCCCGCAGGGCTCCCCGCAGGGCTCCCCGCAGGCCCTCCAGGACCCTTATGGCCCAGCTCCTCAAGCAGGGTTCTTCCTGATCAGAGGAGGACAGGGCCTTTGCACGTGGCTTTCATGGACCAGTGGCATCTGCCGGGCGTGCCCCCCTGTCCGTGCTCCAGGAAGGATGTGACAGGTGCGTTGTCAGGAGGGACAGAGCCTCGGGGGAAGACCAGAGGTGGGAGCCTCACCTCCCATCCCCTGCCTCTGTGGTGAGTGGAAGGGGGTGCAGGGGGTGGGGGCAGAGGGACAGTGTAGGGGACAGTCCTGGTCCTCTGCTACCTCTGTATGGGGTTAGCAGACAGCTCGCAGGCGGGGCTTAGGCTGCCCTGCTTCTGTCCCTGACTTGCCCCCCACCCCAGGGCACCCCTGCACCCTCCTACCCCATGCACACACACACACAGCAGACACAGGGCAGCGATGCCAGACTGCAGATCCTTTTCTGGGCTTTTGGGAAGCATCAGCCAGGAGGACTGGATCTTTAATTCTTGGAACCTCAGCAGGCAGTGAGCATCTGAGAGAGGACTCTGGAAAGAGGAAGACGTTCCCCAGGGATCCAGTGAACCCCTGAGTCTGCCAGGAGGCCGACCCATGTTCACTCTGCCCTACACAACACATCCTGGGCTGCCTCGGCCCCTCCTGGGTCAGGCCAAACCTGCTCCCACTCAAAGGCCTGGTGCTCAGAATCGAGAATTCACCCAGTGGGAGGAGGCAGAAGGAAGGTGACAGGTCCTGGGGGCATGCCTCAGCCAGAGCTTACCTGGGCCAGGTGAGGGGCTTGACAGGAAAGGACACAGCTGCCCGTGGGCCGGGTCACAGCTGGGGAAGCAAGAGATGCCGGGGCTGGGGCCTCCCTTCCTGGACTCCAGGTGACCGCAGCCCGGGCGCCCAGGGCACCTGCCGGCACCCGCCGTGGGGAAGGGGAGACCCGAGTGGACAGGAGCGGGCCCCGCCTTTCCCGGGCTCCTCTGTCTCACGCCCTGGTCTCACGGCCGTCCCCCCTTCCTCTTTTCCAGGTCTGGCTGTTCATCAGATTATCACCATCACTGTCTCCCTCATCATGGTCATAGCTGCTCTGATTACAACTCTTGTCTTAAAAAACTGGTAAGGCTCCTCGGCCCCTCCGGCCTGGACACGGGGGCTGTGGGGCCCCCCGGGAAAGTGTGCGCAGAGAGTTTCCTACTTCTCAGACCCGGTCCCACATCACATCCCAGGGCACTGTCCCCCTCATTTGGGCCAGAGAATCGGGGGCAGCCCGTGGCCTTGCTGCAGCCTGCTCACCTTCAGTCCCCAGGCAGCTTGGCCTGCCACAGGCGCCGTGCTGGCTGATTCTGGCCTCGGGGGGCGGGGCGTGCCCCTGACCGTGGCTTTCTCTGCAGAATGCAGGTGAGCCCGGCCTCCATGACAGTTTCTCAGGCAGCAGGTGTTCTGGTTCCCGAAGCCTGTGTCAGCATCAGGTGTGCCTGTCAATGACGCCCACCCAAAACACCAGCGGCCTGGGCAGATCCGCACCCACCGCTCGCTGCCCCCGGGCTGTCCAGGGGCCGTGCTCGGCCCGCTGCTTGAATCCTTGCCTCCTTTTGCGGCTGCTGTGCGGCTGCTGAACTAGGTTATTGCTTTGCTCCAGGTAGCTTGTCTTTGCCTAGTTCCTCCTGGAAACTGGCCTACTTTGAGGTTGGCCTTGCTAGGTGAACACCCCTGCTACACTCCTGAGAAAATCAGGGGACGGCCGGATGACCCGGCCGCACACACACCTCTGAGCTCCTGTCTGCCGGCAGCAAATGGGTCTCCTTTCAGCATCGAAGCTCGAGCTGTCTTGTAGAGCAGTCCACCCAGACGACCCCCTGCTGCCGGCAGGAGGTGGTAGGAAGTCATAGGGGCTGACTTGGCAGTCATGCCAGTCACAGCAGCTGCTCCCGAGTGGTCAGATCATGGGGATCCGAGAGAAAGCCAGTCTGCAGGGTTAGCAGAGGTGGGAAGGCGGGGCCTGGCACAACCCCAGAGCAGACCTCACAGCAAACCAGGGAGGCCTCCTGGAGGCCAGCAAACCCAAGACCCGGGGCATTTTCTGGGAGGTGATGAGGACATCGCTCAGCTCACCACGGGGCATCTTGGGCAGGGGTTGGCCGGGAGGGGAGGGGACGCCGGGGCCCAGGATCGCATGGATGTGTGGCGGGGCAAACCCCATCGACCATCTCGACGGCCCCCAGAGGGGATGGAGGATGCTGTCACCTCTCGTTTTCCCACATTTGGGTTTGGACAACCCAGGCAGTGATGAGGATGTTCCGTGACCTTGGGCGGAGGGGGGGTCCCCTGGCTTTTCCATGTATCTTCACACCTCTGTTTACGGGGTGGGGCTTCTGCACCAGGAAGCGGGGCTCCTCTCATTGGAAAGATGAGACAGGGCGCATCCTGACTTACAGGAAGATGGGCTCATGGCCCCACGCCCCTCACGGCCGCTTCCTTCCGCATTGGCTCTGAGCACCGCAGGGAGGGGCAGGAGGGGAACTGGTTCCCCAAACTGGGGGCTCCCCAAATTTTCTCCTAGCTACTGTCCTCCACGGGGATGGGACTTCCAGTTAGCCTTCTTGTGACTTGCCGGCAGTGACGGGGAGAGGTCGCCAATGCTCTGCTCCCCCGGGTCCCTTGGCTGACAAGGCTGGATTCCCGTATCCGTCCTTGGCGGTGCTGGGAGGGCTCTGTGGTCCGGAGGAACAGGAAAGTCTCCATGGGGCATGAAGACCAGATCTCTCCATGGACCTGATGGCCGTGAAGGATGGACGATCCACGTTCATTTCCAGCGTGGGAGCACGGGCAAGGGCAGGGCTGAGGATGCGGGGTCCCCACATAATAATTCCCCCTGAAGATAGTTTCATAGTCCCTTTCAGAACGAGCCACCAGACCAGCCCCACCTGTACCCATCCCTTCATGGGGAAACCGAGTCGGCCACTGCGGCCTGGATGACATCCTTCAGCCAGACGAGGCCTCAGCTCTGGGGTAACTCAGCTCAGACACTTACCTCATTATCTGCCCTGCGATCATGACCACATTTAAAATTCAAGTTTTACTAACAAAAACAAAAAGAGAGAGTGAGAGCTGATTGTTTGATTGTGGTTGATCTTTGTGAAGAGGCTGGGAATTACCGTCTAATATTAAATGACGAATAATTAATGCCTGGAGACGAAGTTTCCATAGTCTGAGTGCGGGTCTCGGCGTCTGCCCGCCGCGCCCCCAGCCTCACCCCTGTCTTCCAGCTGTGCCCAAAGCGGGAACACACGGAGGAACAGCCACCAGCGGAAGACCAACCAGCAGGAGGAGAGCTGCCAGAACCTGACGGACTTCACCCCTGCCCGGGTGCCCAGCAGCCTGGACATATTCACAGCCTATAATGAGACCCTCCAGTGCTCCCACGAGTGTGTCCGGGCGTCCGTGCCCATGTACACCGACGAGACGCTGCACCCGACGGCCGAGTACAAATCCACATTTAACGGGAACCGGTAAGCTCAGGCCGGGGCCAGACCCTGACGTCCCAGCAGCTCGCCAGGTGCTGTTGGCCTGGGGGTGGGAGGGACCCTTCACGTGTCTTTGGGGGCCCGAGCAGATGACTGGCGAAAGGAGAGGGGCGGGGTAGGCAGAAGGCAGTGTTTCACCACCCAGAGACAGAACACAGCGAGAGCAGGAATTGGCCTCCGGACCGCACCCTCGGAGCTCGGACAGAAGGCCCTCCCCACCCTGGACGCCGCCTGTTGGAGGCTGTGCGGGCATCCTGGCCTGCTTCGTAGGCCTGGGCCTCCTGATACCAACACGATCCCCGTCAGTCTCTCTGAACACCCATCAGTAAAATGTCAGCAGCACATCTCGCAAAAATATCAAAAACCAGCCAGACTCCTGGTTATTAAATGCTCTTTTGTATTAATCACGGGTAACCCTTCAGAGAAGACATGGCCCTAAAACCATCAACCATCTCTGGGAACATTTAAGAACCCCGAGTCAGCTCCCGAGGGCTTATCCAGAATTAGATTGAAATATTAATAAGCTGTTTTTTTAAGTGAGCATGCACACATGCACCATTTTGTAAATTAAAAAAAAAAAATTTCTCCAACCCCTTAAACATCTTAGGAGGAAATGAGTAGGAAACCAGGCCGACCCGAGGGACCCACTGTCAGCGGCAGGAGTAGCAGCCAGGGGTGAATGGCCAAGGGGCCCGAAGCGTTCCTCCCAGAGCCAAGGTTGAGGGGACTCAGGGTGATGTTTAGCCATGGTGCCCATAGTAGCGGGCCCTCATCCTGGCCGTGAGAACAGGGGGCCTTCCTAAAGTCCCCCGCCTTTGCATCTCCACGTTGGACTCTACGTTGTTCCCTGGGTGGAGACTGGAGGGCGGGGCCCTCAGGACGGTCCTTCTGGCCTGTGTTGCTTTGACCCAGTGACATTTAGGGAGCTCCTGGTTCCATCCCCGCCTTCCAGAAGGCTTAGTGCCCAAAGAATTGGCAAGAGGATTTTCAAACCATTTCACTGAATGCATGTGTATCGGTTTGGATATGAATCCTGGCCAACCAGTGCTTCAGTTTGGGGGAAAGGGGTGGATTGCCAAGCGACCATGTGGCTGTTCCCCCTGGTCCCACTCTGGCCTTGCCCCGTCCACGGCAAGGTGGGCGCAGCCAGCACGCTTAGCCTTGGCTCAGATGCATTGGGTGCATTGGATGTACTGGGTTCTTGCTTTTTGGCCTCAGGCAATGCTCTGTTGGCTCTCCCCGGCTTTTGGAAATGGTAGCTTAGATCTCGAAGGTGACACATTCCAGAAGACCCATTTCAGGAGTCAGGCCCCGCCCACTCCATCACGTCCATGCAGTAAAGTGCGGGAGATCTCTGCTCTGAGAGGGGGAGACCCCAAGCTTTGAGCTTGTCCCTCGCATTAAAAAACTAAGATCTGCAGCACCAGCTTCCTTCTGTGCCCGGCTCCTTCAGGCTCTGTGTCCCCCAAGGCCTTGCAGGGTGGGCGTGAGTGTTAGCGGGCCGCAGGGAGAGTGCCTCCTTCCTGCTGAAGGCCAGTGTTGGGCAGCGGGCCTGAGCCGGCCTGCTGGTCCGCTGTTCCTTAAGAGCGCACGCAAGCCTGTTTTTCTGCTCGCTGCAGACCCTCTTCTTCCGATCGGCATCTTATTCCTGTGGCCTTTGTGTCTGAGAAATGGTTTGAAATCTCCTGCTGACTGGCCGAAGTCTTGTTTACCTCCTGGGGGCAGGGCAGACGCCATGTGTCTGTTTTATGGTACGTACCTCTTTTTCTGGACATTGACCGATGGTTTTTTTCCCCTGTGCCTCACCTTCCCCACCCCCGCCTGCTCTCAGGGACACCTGGGAGCCCTTCCCGATGTGGCGGGTGCAATTCCAACGGTGTCGCCATCCCACAGGCGAGCCGGGAGGGCTGGGCTTGTGGTCTCTCTGCTGCACTTGTTAGAAACACCCCCGTGGAGAGGGACAGACATCCAAGAGGGGCAGCGCCATCCCAGCCCCGGGGAAGGCCCCAGCAGGGAAACCCGGGGAGACCGGGGCAGCGGCTATGCGGGCGGGCATCACACCTGCATTGGCGGTCTCTACATCGGGAGGGGGGGGCATGAAGCAGAATTAACATACAATTTTGGAATATAAAAATAAGAGATGAGAAGGGGATGATAAAGGAAGGAAGTGAAGAGTTGAGACATCTACTAATTTGAAGCCAGGGACCGGCACCAAAACAGGATGAATTTTCCACGCTCTGCTGGATAGGAACATTTGGTTTGCTTTCGGTGATATTAACTTTAATGCTAACATTAAATTGCTTTCTTCTGCACTGAGTCGCCCGAACACTCGGGCTGCTGGGGGAGAAAGAGCATCTTGCCCCCAGGACTGCACATTGTCTACCCATAGTCAATAGGGGCAAACCAGGCTTTGGGCTCGTTGGTTTTGTTTTCCTTTTTGATGTTGGGTTTTCTAAGGATCCTCGTTTTTTTCTCATCTGCAGATGCTCTGTGCCATCAGATCCCTTCCCTGAGTAGGGAGCCCCGTTTCTAGGCTGGGGGGTGTCAACGTTTGAAAATACTGCTTCTGCCTTCTGCCCACCTTCTGGTGCAGGAATTAGAGTGGGTGGGATGTTTTTCCTGGGGGCGCCCATGTGCCCCTCTGGGGCTCGGCTCGCTGCACAGAGCCGGGGGCTGGAGGAACCTGCAGCTTTCAGAAATAGGCGTGAACGGGCCGGTGCTAATCCAGCCCTAATGAACCAAGTGTTGGCTCCAAATCAAATCTTCAGCCCTCGCTTCCTGTCCTGAAGCCAAAATGACCTGCTTTGCATGACATTCTGCCGTCGGGCAAAGAAATGTGATTAGGTGAGAACGGAAAGCGCTCTCCCTCCCCTCAGCCAGCTCATCAGGTGAGACGCACTCTGTCTGGGGCGATTCAAGGGCCAGAGGCGCCCGCGTGGCCCATCCATCAGGACCTGGTGCCTTTGTCCGGTGAGTCAGTGTGACTCGCCTCATTAAGGCCAGGGACACAGCCCGCTTCGGAGTCCGGCCGGGCTAGCCACAGGGAGCTTCTTGTTAGCTACAGAGCTCCCGCCTGCCCCTTGAACCCTCTGCAGGCTGGCCCGTGGTCGCCAGCGTCCCTGTTAGGATTTTGAAAATGCGCAAAAGTCTAAGACGTTGATCTGGCCCCGCGTGCCAAGGCCCCTGCTCCCTTCCGTCAAGAGCACAGGCTCCCAGCCGGGAGGTGGGCACGCCCTTCGCTCCAGGGAGCGGGGCTGGGGGCAGCTTCCCGAATGTGGACTTGCCCTAATGGGCACTTACGCGGCACTCTTTACATCTGGGAACTCCTACCGTCCTCCCAGAAACGCCACGTTTCTGGCACGAAGGTGTTAAGTGAGTTGCCTGAAGTCAGTCAGGCTACTCGGGTCGGCGCAAGGCGGCCCGGCTCTGCCCACCGTCAGAGAGCCTTGGTCGCAGCCACCGCCCCCCCGGCCCCCGCGCTATGCCTCTGTGCCCTGTGCCACCCCCAGCCCGGCCCCAAGTGGGACGAGACGCGTGACAGCTGGAGGCGGGCTTTCGCAGTCAGCGGCTGTCCTGGGACACTGCGCTCAAGGGTCCGAGCAGCAGCCCCACAGACGGGAGACGACAGCTCCTGCGCGCCCTGCAGCCCGACCCACCGGCCTCCTCAGCCGCAGCCTGGAACCGGGAGCCGCAGGCTTGACCCAAAATATATATAGTAGAAAAGAGCTCTTGTGGATTCCTTGGCTGCAGAAACTCTTCTGTCTCAGTTCTCTCTCCTAGCAACACGGGGCATCAAGGGGCCCCACAAACTGTTGCTCGGCTCTCCCTGTCCGCTGCTTGGACCGCGCTCCCCTCGGGGCATCAGGACCCCGCCTGCCAGGGGACACGGCTGCACCCGGAGAGCTCGACCCCCTCGCTGTGGTGCCGGGCGGGCCGTCTGGGGAGCTGAGAAGAGCGGGCAGGCCCTCCTCTGAGTCCCGCCAGGCGCAGCGGCCACACCTGGGGGCACGCGACCTCCTGTCCCCGCAGACGCGGCCCAGGAGTGCTCCGTACGGTCTTGTTAGCCTTTGATAAATGTTTAAGGGTTCCTTCACCGTGTGCCGGACAGACCGTTTATCACTCACTGCGAGGAAAGTATCCCTGATTCTTGCAGTCAATGCCTGGACAGGAGCATGGCTCAGATTTACTAGGGTACTTATTGTCCCTTAAATAAATAGCAATTAATACTAAAACATTTAATTAAGGCTTAAGAGCCAGCGGAGATATTTATCTCTTGCATAGCTGTTGAGTCTCTGCAAATGCATTTTTAATGATGATAGAGCAGTTTGTTACCACCCCATCTTGTCCGCTCATGCTGACCCCTGCGCATGCAGGGGACCCAGAAGTGGCCACGTTCACTGCTCTGCGGGGCGGGTGTTGGTGGTGCCTGGGCTCCCGGACAAGGGCTCCACAGTCCGGGCAGACGTTCACCCTGTCTCCCTGATCTGGCCTCTGTCGTCGATGCCGGCAAATTCCTGCCTCAGACCACCTCCGCAGGGGCGCCCGGTTCTGACCTTCCCACACACCGAGGAAAGGGGCACGGACATGCGCCTGCCATTGGATCTCGGGCTAATTTCCTGTCATTTTTCATATAATAAGTAAACTCCAGAAAACCTCATTAGTGTTCAGATCTTTGCATTGGCCAAGGCCACTTTATTCCCAACAGAGCCCGAAAAGTAATAAAAGTTCTCGCATCTGAAGCCAGTAAGAAATAAATCAT
Source organism: Ailurus styani (assembly GCA_002007465.1). NCBI lineage: Eukaryota > Metazoa > Chordata > Mammalia > Carnivora > Ailuridae > Ailurus > Ailurus styani. The sequence continues at coordinate 132,265 of LNAC01000380.1, read as the reverse complement.
GTGTTATTATTATTTTCAAAAACACACTGAAGACATAACTAATAAAAACCGAGAAATGCACCTGAGCCTTCTCGCTTTGTTCTAAAAAACACATTAACAGAATACTCAGCTTTTGCAATTCAGAGGAATGCTGTGTTCAAAGAAATAGGCAGACCACGCCGCAAACGGGTCTGTCTCAGCTGAGCACCAGCCGCAAGGCAAACTTGGTGGCAAAATACCCCTCTCCGGATGCGGAGACATTAACTAGCAGCCCCTGGTTTCGGGGAGCTCTTGCTACAGTCTGTTGTTTGTTTTGCAAAAGCAGACACGGATCTTTGAGCCTGGGCCCCGCCGTGTGGTCTACAGCCGCATGGTCTGCAGCCGCGTGGTCTGCAGCCCTGTGGGTCTGCAGCCCTGTGGTCTGCAGCAGTGTGGTCTGCAGGTGGCGGGGCCCAGGCGAGCCCAGAATCTCCTTCCAGGCAGCAGAGGGCACTAGTTTCTCCAAAGTCAGAATTTATCCCCGATCCCAATCTCTCAGATCACTTTGCAACACACAGCTTCCCTTTCTAGCTGGGGACAGGGGTGGATGCCCTCACCACGTTTCTCCAGCCAGGTCATGGAGGGGCTCCCTCCTGGGCTGTCTGTCCCAGTGAGCTGGGATTCACGTCCCTCTCTGGTCCCTCTCAGCATTAGTGCCCAGCTGAGAGGTTCACATGCCCAGCCTTGGGAACAGAAAGCCGCAGGCCCTCCTGTGAGCCGGGTGCAGGCAGCAGGAACGTAGGGCAGACGTGAAAGGTGGCCGCGGGTAGCCTCGTGCCCCCGCTCCCAGCCCGAGTGATGCCACCCTGGCCGGAGCCCCTTGCAGGGAGCCCATCCACCTCTGCTGGAAGTCAGCATGGCTGTCCAGGTGGCAACTGAGGTCACACGGTGAGAGCCATCTCCCTGCCCCTCTCCCTCTGCCTCTTTCATCCTGAGACTTTGGGTAGAGGCAGATGCCCGTAGGTCTGCAAGACGCTCCATCCCCGGGCTGTGCAAGGGCCCCTCTGTCCATCCTCGGATGCGGCTGTCCTAACCCACCTGCAGGCGGCACCTGGAGGTCATTAGTCTCAGGCGCCCAGGACAAGGCGACTTCCACATGGATGCCTCTTCTGCGAGCTGCGTCCCGTATCGATGGCCTGCTCTGGGCCAGGCACAGAGCCGGAGCCTGGGTGGACCTGGCACCCCGTGACACCTGCCATGACACGTGGGTGTGCACACACTCAGCAGGGAGCCCACATGGCCCGCCCTGCAAAGTCCCACAACAGCGCGCTCGAACAGACAAAGGTGAACACAGATCGCATCCAGCAAAGGAGGGGAAGTCCGGGAAGGCCTCCCCAGGGAGGTGACCATCCGCAGACACTCGAAGGACATGGAACGTGGAGGCGGAGGGATACCGGGCGAGGGGGCAGGACCTCATCTGGCATCAGAAGCACTGAAGATGTCCGGTGGGTGGGACAGTGGTTGCATAGACTCCACACGGAAGACCCCCCACGAGATGGCAGGCGCGAGGGAAGGGGCGAGGCAGCTCCTGTCCCCTCCATCCGTGTGGTCACTATCAGAATAAAGGATCGGACAGCAGCCTGGTGATGGTCCTCACAGGAAACCTCGCTTCGTAAGTGGACAGCCGTCTGACCTGTGCTCCAGCCCGGGACCCTCCGCCGGCGAGGAGGGGGCGCTGCTCCAACCAGAGAGGATCCCAGGCTGCCCAACCGGGGCCGGCGGTCACCAGGCACAGGCTTTCGTGTCCCCACATTTTTTTATGTATATTTTTTAACTTTGAAAACGGCAGTCACGCATACCTAACAGGAAACGGACCGTTTTCGCCATTTCGAACAGTGTACGTCATGGGCATCAGGCCCATTCAGGACGCCGGGCATCACTCACCACCACCGTCTCCAGAACCTCCTCATCGTCCCAAACTGGAACTCGGCCCCCCCGACACGCGACCCCCCGCCCCTCCCCCAGCCCGTGGCGCCCCCTTCTCCTCTCGGGCTCTTTGCACTGGCCTCCTCACGTGAGTGCAGTCACGGAGCGTTTGTCTCCACGTTTTTTAGCTTCCCAAAAATTAGAATGAGAACAGGCACCCGGGAGGGACATTTCTCCCCGTTTTAATGACTTCATTTTTTAAATGCCCCCGAACCCCATCCCAGAAAGTGGCGGTGAGCAGGGGCGGGGCACCGATGGACCAACGCCGCCGAGGGCCGCCCAGCGCCCGCGTTCTTGACACGAGGACACGCCGCCCGCCGCGGAGCACGCAGTCGCACGGAGGAGGCGTAGACAGTCCACGTCGGAGTTGCCGAAGTGGGTCGTTTGGAGGCGGAAGGCGAGGCGAGGGGCAGCGCGGGGCCCTGCTCGTGCAGACCAGGAGGCTCCCAGGGAGGAAATGAGCCCCTGGCCGCAGCGCAGGTGGAGGAGGGCTCCTGACCCGCGCGGGAGCGTGGGTTTCCCAGGGGCTGAGCCCGGGGCTGGGACCCGGCCAGGCCGCCGCTGTGCGGGAGCCGCCACCGACGCGCTAGAGCTCCGGCCCGCGGCTTCTGGGTTTCATTTCGGAATTGTTGTCGCCTTTCTGGTTGTCTCACCGGCTTAGGTGAGGGGGCAGCGTGCTCCCCCTTTATGCCGTTTGAGGGTTCTCGGTTCCCAGAGCTGTGGGCCGCGGGGGCTCCAAGTGTCAGCAGAGAGAAACAGCGCCCATCCGCCCAGCACCAACACCCCAGGCTCAGCCGCGACCTCTTGCCACACCCCTGGCCATGCCCAGAACGGCCGCGCTCCCTGGCTCTCCGGAGATGCTGGCCTCTGGGGTCGGCCAGTGAGGCGGGAAGACTCGGGGTTCCCACTTTCTGAGGCTCCGCCCGGGCTGGGGAAGGGCCGCCCTCCTCGGCAGTCAGCTGGTGGGGCTGGCAAGCACGGAGGACCCGCTCCTTGCTCTCTTCAGCAAGGTCACCTCTGGGGGAGACCCCGGGGTCGGTTGTTCTGACGCAGTCAGTCCAGCACTCCGAGTCCCAGCCTCAGCGAGCCTGCAGCGGAGCAGTGGGTGGAAAGGGACCCCGTGGCCTCCCACCCTCCGGGGGTGGGGCGGGGGGCCCTCCGCTCCGGGCGGGTCGCAGCCGGAAAGGGACTCAGCAATGGCACTGGAGGCCTTCAGTCGGCTGCAGGCTCGGGGTGCAGGGCCCCCCTATCGGAGTGAGAGCAGGGGTGGTCCCAGCCCCCTTTAGGAAGCCCGGACCCACTCCCGAGGCAGAGCAGCAGCTCCTCCGTCCGTGGCTGTGATTAGCACGAGACCCCTGGGGCTCCCCGCATGTGCTCCCATCCCCAGGGCCCCGGGCAGGAGACCCCGCTGTCTGCGCACCTCCAAGCAGCCTGGGGCTCGGTCGTGGAGGCTCAGAGGGGCCGCAAAGACTAATCCTGCCCTTGGCTCCCTGCTATTTAATCTCTTCTTGTTTTCTTCCCACACAGGATTCCGTTGGTGAACCTGTAAAAAAAAAAAAAAAAAAATTTAAAAAGTTAAAAAAAAATTACACACACACACACACACACACACATACACACACACAACCTAAACTAAACTCTCTACAGGGAGGGTCCCCATACCCACCGCTTCAGTTTGCCGGTGGGGAGCTCAAAGAGCAGGACGCTATAGGCCAAATATATTTTTATAAAAATGCTCACGCCTATGGGGGAACTGCCTTCTGCGAGAGTTGTCTTTGGAGGACAGACCGAAGAAAAGCAAGAAAGCAGCTGGACACAGAGAGGAAAGGCCCGCAGGAAGCACCTGGAGCCTGGGATTTGAACTGATTCTGAACCTTTGCCAATAATACCATTATGTGCCATGTACTGACCCGAAAGACTCGGCGACCGCGGCGAAGCCAAGCCAACCACGCGGAGAAATCTTACCGAAAACAGGGGGTGGGAATCTTCCAATAGAGTCGCTATTTCTGGTTAATATACATATATAAATATATAAATACACACACAAACACACACACACTTTTTTTGTACTGTAGCAATTTTTGAAGATCTTCAATGTTCCTTTTTAAAAAAAATGTTATCGGTTACAGAATCTGATTTATTTACCATGCTTAGTACGAACAGAATAAACTGCTGTTTTCTACTTTGGCGACATATCACACACACAGGCACACACAGGCACACACAAGCCCACACGCGTGCACGCGCGCACGCACGCACACACACACACACGCATATAGATGCCTATGTTGAAAACGTGGTTCCATGAGTGAGCATATTCCTTCCGGCGACCTGGCATCCCATGCCATCCATCCCCGGGGACAGCCTGGACCTACGCAGACCGACCCCGCAGTGACATCCTACATTTGCTGGTATTTGGTGAGTGGCACTAGACGTAGACTTTATTATCTTGGGCCAGAATTAAGAATGCCATGGTTTTACATACATACATAGAAAGAGAGAGACACGTATGTATGATCTTTTTTTTTTTTTTCCATTTCGTTGTTTGAAGAAGCTACCTGACAGCCACACACACACGTGTATGTAGCCGGCTGCTTATGAACGGGGCTGAGCGTCAGCCCCGGTGGGTGGCGGATTCTTGACCATCTTTGTGTCACCCAAGCTTAGGCCGAATTAAAGAAAATTTTCCAGTTCCAAGAATTAAAGGAATATACCCTTATAATGTGTGTGCGTATGTCAGAACGAATATACCCTTATAATGTGTGTGCGTATGTCAGAACAGAACTCAGAAACACACAGGGGCCCCAGTTTGTTGGAAAATGAGAAAGGAGTCCGTGAGCGAAGGACCCAGGCTACTCCCACGGAAGCTGTGCCCTTTAGTGTACCCCACATTTGTTGCACACACGTTGGTGGACACGTCGCTGCTCTTGCTAGAACCCAAGCACGGCTTTGCATCTTGGTGAGGACTGTAGCAAAGATGCTCTCGCTGGTGCCAGTTGGCCAACACCTGTGTTTTTGCCATCAAGAATCCCAGAGCGGGGCTTCCCAGTGGAAATGGGGGCTGGAGGCTAGAGCCTCGGGACAGGGAATCGCAACCACACGTGCTTCATTAGAAATACTGCCATGTCTGGGGGGCGGCTCCCTCCCCAACGGTGCCCCGGTGCCCATTGTGCCCTGTGAGGCATGGGAGGCTCCATTAGACGCTGTTTTCTCCTCACAGGGACCCCAAATTCGATGCGTGTGGCTGGCCTTCTGTGAATGGCCCACGTGTGGCTTTGATTTCACCAGGAGGGTGTGTGAACCCCTCTGGTGAAATGCCCTGCAGACCAGATCAGAAGGACGAAGGTCAGGTGGGCAGCTAACTTAGTGGCCACGTACTGGCCAGGCTGGTGACCCGTTTCTTCCATCAGGCTCAGTCTCCCTCTATGACACCTTGGAACGTGCTTCTGTGCCTCTTGGAATGTGGGAGACCAAAGCGATTCTAGGGGAGAAGAAACCGTAGTGCTAGGTCTCCACTGCTCAGAATCGCCCGCCACGTGCGAAAGCCCAGTTTGGGGGTTGGGTTTTAGTTTTGTCATTTTCCCTCAAAGCTTTGGCCCATGTGGCGACAGCACACACCTGCCGCTGGTGTCTCCAGGTTCCCGGGGCTCACCTGTCCCCGTCCATCACCCCGTTCATCCACCTCATTACCTCTGGGTTTTGGAGGTGGCGCAGGGGCCTTCCTGACTCAGGTGGGCACAGCTCGTTGGGAGTGAGGGCAAGGGCTGTCCGCGCCCGCCTGGGCACAGAAGCTGCTCTCTGCTCTCCGATACCCTGAGCTCCAGGGAGCCTGACCGAGGAGGTGACGGCAGGGGCCCGTTTGTCCCCCGGCAGCAGGACCCCGGGATTCCTGATGATGCCACAGTTTGGTGTCCACACCTCCTGTCCCGGTGCTGTTCATCCCCTTCCTCGGAACTCAGGCCGCTCTCCCGACACCCGAACTCTTTCCAGAGCACCCTGGGATGCCCAGCTTTCCGAGGAAGCTTAAAGTAACCAAGTCCCCCAGACACACACAGCCCGCTGGGTGCACGCTCCAGGCAGGGCCGGCGCCGCACACACGCACGTGTCCCCACTTTTCCCACCGGGAAGTCTGCTCAGAGTCGACATGTGTCAGAACAGATCCGCCCTGGGGAAGGCTCCTGTTTCCGGACGCTTGAGGGAGTGTGTGCAGGGATCTTAGGTTTTACATGGTTGCCGAGAAACGTGGAAGCATCTCTGTACAGGGGATGATAAAGGGAAGCGAGCAGGCTCAGGAACTCGGCTCTAAAACGTGAGATCGCACAGGCGTTTCCAGTGTCCGGCCCTGCGCACAACAGTGTGTGTCCAGGTGGCGGGCGTGGCCAGGCTGTCCCCCTGCAGCCGGGGCCATGGTCTGCTTCGGCCTCTGCTCTGCTCAGCCCCCCGCGGGGTCCCGCCAGAGTTCCGTCTGCTGGGTCCTCCCGTGTGCTGTAGATCTTTTGTCCCTCAAGAGAAGCACTCAGGGGACGAGCATTAGAGTTCGGTAAGTCCCCCAGATTTTGTCCACCTCTGTCTCATCCTTCAGTGGCTGAAACCCATGGTCGTGGCCCCTGCCGCACACAGACCCCCGTCCATCGTCTCACGTTGAAGTTTTTGGAACAACTGGACTGGGCATTGGGCACGCTGCTGTCCAGTCCAGTCTGTTTCTAGACTTAATTACTTCTAAGCTTTGTGCATTTGTCATTTTTAACTGGTTGAAATAATGGGCGTGATTACTTTTGTCGACAAGCTCTGAGAGCCAAGGGGAAGGGGCTCCAGGCTTGGCTGGGAAAGCCTCCTGGTCATTCCCCGCTGGGCTCGGATTCCAGCAGCGTTCGGGGCAAAGCCGGGCGGTGTGCCCACCGCACCCTCCTGCTCGGTTGCCGTCTGCTCACACGCGGTGTGGAAGTTGAGGGACCCTTCGGGCACGTCAGAGGGCTGTTAGTCTCCACAGTCAGTGTCCTTCTTGTGCGGGAAGGAGACGCCACTGAGAACCGCTTGGTTTCACCCAAGTGTTTCTGGTCCTTCCCCATCCTGAGTTTGGGTGACATCCCGGGCTGCATGTGGCAGATCTTTATCTCAGTCCCGCGTGGAGCATTTGAAACTTAGGAACTTGGACTTATCCGCAAATCCCACCAACTCTGAATTTCACCCACAGGAATTCAGTAGTTACTCCCGCGACCTTGACTCTTCAAGCACTCTTCCTTCTCACGGAGCCATCGCTCCGTCTCAGCCGCATTTCAGTGTCAGGCAGCATCTTCCGCGCAGGCTTTAGTCTTCAGGAATTTTGTGTGAGGATGTCCATTCCCATTTGTCATATTAAGAAATGCACACATCAGAGAATTAACCCTTTTGCCTTGTAAGGTCTCCATTTGACTCGCATTGCCCGTGGACTTACTCCATCTTTCTTTTCCTGCTTCTCCCAGATGGTCCAGTATCAGCAGCAGCTCGGGAAGCTGGGCTGAGCTCAGTCTCTTGGGAGTTGAGGAGCTAGGGCTGAGGTTCAGGGTCGGGGCCCGCAGCCCTCTCGGGTCAGGCTGAGTCTTCCCGTGACCCTCATCTCAGCGTGTGGCATCAGTACATACATTTCTTTGCCCACATTGCGGCCGTCATCTTGTCTTATCCTGTCATGCAGGGAGGTCCCAGCACGAGTGACTGTCTGAACTCCCCTGGGCTGTCTTCCCCTCGCCCTGTCTCCACCGAGGGACCCCCCACATCACAGTGGGGAAGGCACGGGGGCCATTCTTGTTTCATTTCATGATTCCCTTAAGAAGACACTACTCAACAGCTGCAGTCGGAAGAGAAGTGATTCTTTGGGGCTTGCCAGAATCGGCCATTCACCTGCTCATGCAAAGCCTTGAACTCCGGTCATGTTGGCCACACGGTCCTGCCCTCATGGGTTTTACTTTCTACTCTGGGAGGAGGCAGATCATTAACACAGAAGCAAAAAATAATGGTTTCCAGAGTGAGGGCCAAGTGATAGGAAGGGAATGGGGCAGAGGGACAGCAGGAAGAGAAGAGGGGCTGTCCGCATCTCCTGGGAACTGTCACTTGCTTAATGAGGGCTGGTCTGGGGTTGAAAAGAATAAGCAAGACTTGCTCCTACCTCCTGGATGAAGACGTGTTGCAGTGCCAAGGAGGAGATGCCCCTGTCATTACAAACCATCCACCGTGTTTCCTTCATCATTCATCACATCTAGACCCTGCAGGGGAAGCAGGGAGGCCAGGCGACCAACTTCCCTCTCTGTCGAGGGCTGCCTCTCTCCACGCGCCCCTCCCCAAGCACATACATACCTTGTCAAGTCAACCGATTCTCAAGGAAGGCGAAGGAGTGCGAGGACAGAGACGCAGCCCACAGGGCACGGGGGCCCCGGGGAGAGTCATTCCTCCTTGTAAGAGAAGAGTAGGCAGCTGCCTCTCCCAAACTCACCCTCAATACTGATCACACTTAGCAACGCACTTAAACAACATCTGCGTTTAAGGAAGCAGATCCTCCGAAACACGCCGTGATTCATGTAATTTTGGAATGGTTATTTTGGTGCAGTTTGTCAATTTGCGATGCCATACTGTTTTTTGATCGTTTGTTTGTTTTCCAATGTAAATAGCACAGCCCACATAAATGAGCAAAACTCTCACCATCTGAGAGTTTTTGATTATTCTTCCTGACTTATTTTACATCGATGTGCTTCCGGCTATGAAGACAAACCTGCTCTTCAGCCCCTGCTCTGAGCCAAGATTTGTGTGTTCGTTACACTCAGCATAATTCGTGGGGTTTTGGCGAGGTCTTAAGTACTTGTTTGACATTTGGAAATATGCTGCCAGCCCTTCCTTCCAGAAAGTGTGGAGCATGGTTGTGCATAGTTTCGCCTTCCTGGGGTTAAAGTTTGCATTCGACTGTAAGGAGTGGGTAAACAGAGGTGTAGACAGAGAACCATCATTGTTTAGGTCATCCCCAGCCAACAAGCAAACAGAAGTAAACTTCTCTTTGACCTCAAATGATGCTAGAATGATCTCAGCCAGCAAGCACACGATAGCCAGTTTCTGGAATTCAAACCAGTCACCATGCCAGCAGGCGATCCCTGATTAGGAATTGAACTCTGCACAGCCTTCCCTTCTGCCAAAGGGCCCTTAGTAGGGCTTGCCCTTAATCAGAGGGGCTGCCCCACCAGAACGGACAGCAGGGTCTGAAGGGCCTGCACACATTCCCCTCCGCTCCATTTCACTTTGGCTGGAAGGGGTTGAACACGCAGCCTGCAGCAGACGAGAAAGCTGTGCCCACCATGGCACCGCGAGGGCACGGCGACCCAGGGGCACGAGGACGGGTGCGGGTCGTGGGCTCCTGAAGGCAGGAGTGCACGGACAGCAGGGGCATGGAGGCGAGGGGCTTCTCTCCACCGATTTTCAGACGCCGTGCCAAGGACGGGTCCGTACTCCACCCTTGTAAGTGCGCAGCCCGTGCCCAACTGTAAAGGCAACTGAAGAGAATTGTCAACTTGGCTGTTACTGTGTGTCTCTGTGGGAGCTGGAATGCTAAAACAAATCTGTCCAGTAGCGCCATTGCATTTCCCCCCGATGGAGTCCTTGCGAAATGCTCCAAGAGTGAGTGTGCACAGAATCAAGAGAACAGTTTTGAATGAATCCCTAAATCTAAGTCATGTATGGAACAACCTCAGCTTAAGAGACATGGTTTAAATTGGCCAACCTTGCCCGTCTGGGACAAATGGGTTGATGAGGACTTGGGGTGAGGGTAGTTTAAGCAGCTAGTGAGTAGTGGGGTGAGGGTCAGTGGATGTATAAATAGTTATGTTATCTCGTCTCTGTAGGGTAGAATCAGAACACACATGTGCCATGAATAGTGTAAATTAAATAGGTTAATATAATAAGCTTAGAGAGTTGCTGAGACATCCCTGGGCATGAGTTCACTCTTGCCAATAGCTTGAATCTCCCAGTAAAACATCTGCTGAGTAATGTGTGGTGGGAATGATGCAGAGGATCTGACTGTAGGAAATTCTGTATGAAAGTTAATTAGGTTTGTCCCAGGTGGTCTCTCTCTTAAAATAGGCTCCCCTGGAGACCTGGATCTTCACACATAAATCAACATCTAAATATCTGCGACGCCAAATAACAAATCCCTACAAGCTTCATTCTTATGTGGACATTAACTCAGCTGATCACGCTGGTTAGTTTTTGTCAGATTTCTGAAATTCTGCAATAAATGCTTTAGTGTTGCTGCTTTTACCTTTTAGGCTGGCAACTGTGAGTTCGGCAGTTCATTCTAGTCTTGCTGCACCTGGCAAGTTACTGCTTTCAGAGAATCGGGGAGAACTTTATAGCCATGGGAGAAGCAAGAACACTATGCAATTCTAACATCTACTGTTTGGGCACCATCGTGTACCATAAAGACTTAGAGCTACAAAAGTCTAGGAAGGGGGAACCCCTTGAGGGACCCTCATATAATTATTTCTAATCATTATGCAGGGAACCTTCAAGGCAGACATAGACCAACCTCCTGGGCCATTGTCCTATTTCTAAGACACCATCCGTCCTTCACTCTGCACATTGCAAGCCAAAAGGGCCAATCTCAAAGCCATTATAACATCCAACCTCCATTTCCACACTCTGGGGGACCATCAGGTGTGGGAAAGAGGGGCTTTGCTGAAGTCCTAGGCTGCTGAAATCCACAGAGGGGTGCGACAGCAAGCCCATACTCGTGTTCTTGACTAGGTTTTGTGAAGCAGCCACTGCCACTGGAAGGGACCCTCCCCCTCTGCCTCCAAAGTCTATTTTAGGCTGGAAACTCCACTCAGCTTTTTCTCTCTTATGCATATAGATTTCTAATATGTTATGTGAGTGCCTATAACTTAAGGTCTACAAAGCAACACTAGCATTTTTCTTGATGAGTTTACAGCAGGAAAACACAAACTTACATGGAATTCCTGGAGAGGACGGGTCTCAGGTGCTCTTAGGTACTACGCCACTTCTGCATACAAGCACAACTGTTCTCCCAGTGAAGGGCATTAAAGACAGGGATGGGCGGCTGGTTTTGAAAAGTCCGCAGGCATAGCAGATCCCACATTTGGTCACACACTCCTTGAACTGAACTGTCATGACCTACAAACACATTAAAATATAGGCCTTTTGTTTGCTTTTCATGTGCATTTGGATTGCTTCCTCAGGAGGGTGAAAGTCCTTAGCAAAGTTGGTCCTCAGTCAACTGACCATAGAATCGATCCTTAAAGACGAATTCCCAGCCCAAGATGACATGGAGTGGCTTGAGGTTCAGTGACTGTTTCAGAGACCCCTGTGTTTGCACCGCTTGCTGGGAAGACAGAACGACATCCATTGCTCCCCGAAACACTCACCAGTTAACGGTGAAAGGGACATGTGGGAACTTGTGAAGTTTTAGAATGAAAAAGAGATTTGGGGGAACACGTGACCATCTTTGAGCTGAAGGTGATTGTGTTCTTAAAGACTTGAGTTCTGTCTTGTTTTGTTTTCCCTTACTCCTGGCAGCCCCATTTGGATCATTTCCTTCTCCCACCTTCCCTAGAAAAGCAAGATGGCAGGTGCTAGAACCCAGAACTCGGTTATCCTTCAGTTAAAATGACTCAAATGAAAAGCAGAACGTAACAACAAAGACTTCCCCGAGGTTTAACAACCTTAACTTGTCGTTTAAGTTGTTTAAGTTTATTTACCTTGTGACTGAGGTATACATCAGCAAGAGATTAAGTCTCTCTGTCCATGCTATTGATCAGAACTCTTCTCAAACATGAGTTAGTCCCAGAAAGTGTTAAATTGGACATCGGAGGAAGCATGGATGGTATTTTTAAATTATTTTTACATTTTTTTTCCCAGAAGGAATAAATGTTTACTGCAAAACATTTAGAAACTACCAATAACCAAACAGAAGGGGAATATCTGAAACCCTTCAATTGTTGTTTCATTTAATAGAAACTGTTCAACGCTGAACCCATGGGGACCAGTTGCAGAGATCTGGCCATGGTTGCATATTTGACAGATCTGGCTCCTATGTGTGTTTTATACAGAAAAAAAAGTCCAATTAGCTTTTGAATGCCTTTTTGCTGGTTTCACGTGTCGTTGACTAAACTCGCCATCAACCATGAGAGTGCCACTAGGAGAGGAAAAGGCAGTCAACCATTTGGATGTTTTGCTCTCCCATCATCAAGCCATTGGGCGTACCTGGGCGTTAGGGTGGAATAAACAGAATAACCAGAGAAACATCCAGATTATTGGCTGGATTTTTCACACGGGGTGTCTTTGTGACCCATGTCCGGGAAACAGGGGGATCCATTTCCATTTTCCACATTCCCAGTGCATCTGAATAACGCTTGAATTTGCCAGGTCTAGTTACATAAATTTAAAGACGAGCCCATCTCTCTCCTCCTCCTCCCCAGCTCACCCATGGAACTGGAAAATCCACAGACCATGAACCTGAACCGCAGGATGAGAAATTAAATGCTGAGGGCCACAGTGGCCTATTTTCACAGGTTTTAAGTTAAATGTTGTAGAACTTTATTTTTCCCCCTTTCCTCATGTATAGGAAAGCTGGATTTATTTTGATTTTCCTAAATTATTTTCTGATACAATAAACTGTTAACTGTTTATTTATACTTTTACATGGAGCACTTGTTATTTTTCAACAGCCAAACAAAAGCCTCTCTGTTGAAGCGATATACATATATCTATACCACAGCTGTTCTTAGAGACGTATTTCTATGCCATCCTCTGGAAAGTTAAGCTATTGTAGTTTACTGTTGTGTTTTATTTAAATGCATACCATAATCATGTTAATAAACAGAAATGACATGATCTATTTGAGTGGGGGCGGGGGGCTGGGTGTGATTTCCATACAGGTGAACTTTTATTCCAGATTTTTTTAAGTTGTTTCTGTATCTCAAAGCTATGTATTTGGAAAACATTGTACATGCAACACCTATACCAACTTTCCTGTGTATATTTAGTACTCTGATGTTGCTATTAAAAAAAGAACATAATATGGAAAAAAAATGAGAAAAGAATTGCCATGAGTTGAGGCCATGACCTCAAAAGGGCTTTTTTTAAAAATATATATATATATTTGTTCATTTATTTTTTTTAACAATATGATCTGAGACCAACTCTAAGAATACGGGCATGCGTGTTTCTATGCCATAGTTCACAGATTCTAAAATTTCCTCCCTGGATCTGCATTATTTTTAAGACGAAGCTTTCCTACTTCAACGAGTAAGAAAACATTTCCGGGTCTCCACGTGCAGGTCTTGGGTTTGGGTGTAACTGAGTCTGGACCAACTGAGACCACCCCACAGTGTTGTGCTTGAGACCACAAGCGTCTGTAAGAGCAGGCCTGGACATTTCCATTGCACTTTCATGAGCATTTGGAGTCCAGCTCACGTGCAGAGTTTCCTGTCGAGGAAACCACCTTCAAAGCTCGTAATTGTGAGCCTATGCGCAGGCAAGAAATTCCAACGGGCCTCTGTTATTGGAAGGGGATACATGGAATGCACAGAATTTACAGAGGGTGGAAGACAGGTTCAGATGAGGCCATTTATATAGGAGTAAGAGTCCTTCAGCCAGGGCAGCGGGCCTTAACCCCAGGCAGTTTTGGCCCCCAGGGAGGCCCCTAGACCAGCCGGCACTAAAGCTCAGTCTAAGAAAGCAAGAACTAAAAGGCCTTCCTTTCAGTAAAGCCATGCTGCTGCTCAGCCCCAGTGCATTCTACACCCGCTAAGCACCTTTGGACATGTCCGATGTATTTTCACATATTTGGAATTATTTGAACATACCATCAAAGTCACATGCACCACCAATGGTCCCATTTAATGGATGGGACAGACCAAGGCACCATGAGGGCACACAGCTTGTGAACACACAGCTTGCCTCTGCCCAGGGTGTGGGGCCACGCTGGACCCAGCATCTCATCCAGCCCGCCCCCATTCAACCACGACTTCACCCCCCGACCCTGCCCCCAGAGAAACATGTCTAAGGCATGATGAACCTGTTGCTAAGTTTTCTGATTCTCTTTATTGGGTGAAGCCATTGCCAAGGCCAAGGACCAACCCAGAAAGACAAGAAGGATGGAGCTAGGAGTCACACAAAAGAGCCTGATGTGCACATCAGGACCCCAGCCAATGGTCTGCAGAGTGGAGAAAGAACGTCTAAACCATCTTTTCTTAAACGGAAAGCATTGAAAGATGCAGATAGGCCAGCAACCAAAAGCATTCCTTGCAACCAGGACTGAGCATTCTTTCACCCTAACTAGCTCAGGAAAGCAGGTGGCGCTCTGTCTCCTGGCCCCACCCCATAACCAGTGCAGAATCGATAGACAGTTTACATGTTGCCTTCTCCAGCACATAGGACCCGTGGTGACACACAAGCTTCCTTTCTGTCTTAGCTTGGAGTGATGCCTTTGTCTTGGCTTCTCATACACACCCCAAGAGCTTCCATTTGTTTCTGAACCTGAGAGCTGGCAGATGGCTGAAGTGACCACGGGCTCCCCAGGGGAAACCTCTCCTGAATCAGTGAGGGGCTTAATGCCCTGAGACACATTGATGAATGGGATACATAACTGTCTTTAACAAGCAGAAAAAACAACACCACTTTGGTCATATAATTGATTTAAACAAATCAACAGCCTGGATACCATTAAAATAAACTCAATTTTCTCACCAGTGAGAGGGGGAGATTGGGATTCTAGTATCCATTTACTAGAGCATAGAGCTCTTGCTTTTGAACTGAAGCCAAGAAAATAAATGTGGGGACCCGAGATGGCTGAATGAATTTTGTAGAGTTGACTGTGATGGTTTCCCGATATACAGACTCAGCAGGAGCCTCCTGGTGCCGGACAAGGGCTAGAGAGTGTTCCCTCCAGGCTCAGGGAAGGTGGGCTAAGCATCCCAGGGCTGCGGCGAGCTCCATCGGATCTAGTTAGCACGTTCCCCACTGAGTCTGCACCAAGAAGGCAGGAACATAGGTTTGAGGGAAGATGGGGATCCCCATGTCACTTCCCTCAAGAGAAAGCCAATTCAAGAGTCTAACAATCAAAGGTACATGTTGGGTCTGCTACAAAACCAGCCGAAGGAATGACCCAGGCTGAGAAAGACTGCAGGCTTCTAGATCCCACAGCCCCCAGTGGCTCTCTAGTTCATGCATTAGCTTTAGACACGAGAGCGTGGGATCTAAGAAAGCCTGATAAGCTCCTTCAGGACAGTGTTCTCATCAAGGGCGGACTTTGTTCCCCCTACAGCGCCCTAGGAAACATCTGGCATTGATTGTCACTGCAGCCGGGAGGAGTGTGTTGGCATCTGGAGTGTAGAGCCCAGGGATACTGTTACACCTCCACCATGCACCGGACAGAGCCCCTGCCCCAAGCAAAGAATGATGTGGCCCCAAATGGGAACAGGTGCACACTGAGCAACCCTGTTCAGGGGAATTATGATTTGCCTCCTTTCTGCAGAGGATGATTTCAAATAGATTGGATGTTGGTCATTCAAGACAGCTGGTCTACCATGGTTGGCTCCCAGGACCGATCCACACTGACTCTTCCCTGAAACAGCAACTTGGTCAGGAGGCAGACCAGGCCTCCCCAGAATGAAGCGTAGGCTCCCTTTCCCCTGTTTTTGTTTTGTCTTGTTTTGTTTTATTGTTTGGTTTGGTTTGGGGTTTGGGGTTTTAACCTGGAGTATTCGTTTGCTGTGGCTGCTGGAACAAAGTACTGTAAACTGGGTGTCCTAGAACAACGGGACAGTGTAGTCTCACAGTCCTGGAGCACAGAGTCCAAAATCAAGGGGTGAGCAGGACTGTGCTCCCTCAGAATGTTCTGGGGGAGCATCTGACCCTGGCCTCTCTCCTGGCTTCTGGTCTTTCCTTGGCTTGTGGCAACAGAACTCTAATCTTTGCTGTTCTGTGCGTGTGTGCGTGTGTGTGTCTGTCTGTCTGTCTGTGTCTGTGTCTGTGTCCAAATTTCCTCTTTTCATTAAGAAACCAGTCATTTTGGTGTCTTAACCACCCCACTCCAATATGAACTCACCTTAACTTGCTACAGCTACAGTACCCCTATTTCCAAATAAGGTCTCTTCGCGAGCTGCTTGAGGCCAGGACTTGACAGTGTGAGTTTGGGGGAGGACACAGTTTAGCCCAGAGCATCAGGAAGTCAGAGGGAGATGCCATCATTAATCTGAAATCTGTGCTCCTTTTACTTGTTCTGTATCTGCCCTAAGAAAGAAGAGTAGGGGGGCTGGCGGGTGAATCCAGAAGGAGGTTCAAGCTCCTCCTCCTCCCCCTGTGAGGCTAGGGGTTGGTCCGGGAAGACTGGAGCAGTGGTGGCCCCACCTTTCGGTTCTGTGGCAGCTGAGTTTCTAGTTGGAGGCCAAGCTGGGCTTCAGAAGGAGACACAGCTTCCTTTTTAAAGTAACTGTTCCCAGAATAGTGTTTTTGTTTTGGTTTCAGGTTGCGAGACAAAGGTGAAGCAGCTGCCACGGTTAAATGCTGTCATAAAACTTAGAAAAAGGGGTAACTCTGAATACAGCACTCTGCTCAGGGAGCAGCTGCCAGTGCAGAGATGTTCCTCTTTTCCCCCCGTGTTTACATCTGTGATTCCTTATTTCTTTTCACTTCATCCCTGACATTCTGAGCTCCCTATTCTGCTCTTGCACGCTCCACCCTGCAGCATCTCGGCAGGCCCCGTTAAGATCTGCTGCACTGATCAAGAAGGAAGCAAACATTCTTGTCAACTTCCCTATGATCCAGTGTTCTTCCCCACCTTTTTCCCTCTGTTCACCTTTCGCAAGGCAGTCTGGATATGGAAAGACCCTCTCCTCTCGGTTCTGTCCAGACCCTGTGCTCTGTGCTATGTCTTCTCCATATCTCTCTGTGCTTCCTAACTATCAGGCTTTGAACTTGGCGGAAATGATGTAGTCAAATCTCTGGCCTTTTATGCTGTAGTTCTCCAGGCTTACAGGGTTTGGGGAGTGAGGTTGGAGGTGCCAGAGCCAGAGGCAGGGGTGAGATGGTGCAGAGGAAGCTGCATCTTAGCTGTGACACAGAGTNGTTCTTGCCCCCCCCCCCCCCGCTCCATCACCCATCCACGAGGCCCCCCAGAGGTCCTGGGTGCTGGAGATGCTAGGGTTGGTTCCCTTATTCTCTGGGGCTTGATAATGGATCTTGACAAGAACTACCTGTGTGGACATCCTTCTGATTGCTGTCCAGACAATCACCCAGAGTGTGGTCACTGAGAAGTCCTCCACACAAACAAGAACTTCTGAAAAACTACAAGGTAATGGGTTTTCAATAAAGACACTGAATAAGCTGGGTACATGGCTAGATCTTCCTAGGAACAAAAACCACCCCGAAATGGCCTCGTTAATACGACCAGGCTTGGTGGGGCTTGTCATCACTAAAAGCAGCTGAGTCAGGAGAGCACCCAAGCATTTTGAGAATGTCTCATCCCGGTCTTATGGAAGTCTTTGTTCTGTGTTGAGGTGGTTCAGCCTGTGACCTGGGTTATCATGTGTCCTCCCCAGTCCGCAACGGGCCCCCATTGTATGTACTATATCACTTTGGGTCATGGAGAAAAAAAATAATGAGATGCTATCATGAGCTGAGCTTTGTTCTTCCCTTGAGAGAAGAAATCACACCACAATTGTCCCCAAGAATGAGGCAGACACCTGATTCCCTAAACCAGACCCGACCAAGCTCCCAGACCAGGCACTATGCATGAGTAATGGCCGGGGTGTGAGCGTCCCGCAGCCCAGGTCCTTATATATGATAACATTATGCAGAAAAGTAATGAGAACCATTGAAAGGGGCTGCTCACTTTGGGATTGAATTACCACTTAAATCAAACTGACAGTGGGCAGGGGGCTTGTGGAATGAAATTAAGGAGGAGGTTGTATTTCAGCTGGGAAGCCCTGGGTGCTTTCCAGAAGAGCAGGGCTCCTCTAAATGAAAAACAACTCTGAGCTCCCGTTCCATTCTCTGTGATTTATCTGAGCCGAAGAGGCTTGTCTGAATGGCTCCGAATGCTATTTTCAAAGAGCAAGTGAACATCTCCTTCTGGAATCAGTGATACAGGAAGCAGACTTGGAAGGATGTGGCACTGGGGGAGATCACGGGCAGCAGTGGAGAGCTCTGCACCCTCCAAGGGAGCCCCAGCTCAAGTCAGGCTGCAGGGGCATGTGGAGGGGAGCTCCACGGTCACAGAGGATGGGGTAGAGCCCCAGGGCTTTTCCTCGGAATACCAACAGGCACAGACTTGTCTCCTGTGGTTTGGGGACGGGGATGGTTCCTATGGCCAGGGACCAAGGGGAAAAGGTAAACCAGCCAGGGGAATATGAGAGAGACATGCCAAGTCAGACCCAGCCTTTCCCGGTTGTGTCCCACTGGCCCCCAGACCACCGCCATGTTGGACACATCTCCACCCAACCTTTCCCAGTTGTGTCCCACCGTCTTCCAGACCGCCTCCATGTTGGACACATCTTCACCCAGCCTTTCCCGGTTGTGTCCCACTGGCCCCCAGACCACCGCCATGTTGGACACATCTTCACCCAGCCTTTCCCANAAAGGTAAACCAGCCAGGGGAATATGAGAGAGACATGCCAAGTCAGACCCAGCCTTTCCCGGTTGTGTCCCACTGGCCCCCAGACCACCGCCATGTTGGACACATCTCCACCCAACCTTTCCCAGTCATGTCCCACCGTCTTCCAGACCACCACCATGTTGGACACATCTTCTCTTCTAGCCTGTCCAAGGTGTAGCAGATGATTCAATTACAAATCAGAATTGTCTACTTGATCTTCTGAAAAGGGGGTCAAAGTCAATGTCTCAGTCTTGCTGACGAAGGACTCTTTTTGACAGTTAAGGCTCTGCCAGCCCCGCAAGGGTATGCTGCTCCCAAAGTGAGCAGCATCTTGCAGTGGTAGGCATTCACCTTTTGCATCATTTTATCACGTAGAAGCAATAAGGCACAATATATCCTGGTGGGGGAATGTGCTGGAAGCGAGGAGGGAAAGAAGGAACTGCCTTCAGGCCAGAGGGCATGTAACCCTCCAAGGAGACCTTAACTTCCCCTACTCCTTCATGGTGCCACCACGTGAGGGACAGAGACCTCCCTGACCACAGATTCAGCACCAAGCATACCATGACCACTAGCATCACCCTATTTACCCCTCACAACCACACTAGGAGGGAGGCATTCATGCCATCCCAGTCTTACAGATGAGGAAACTGAGACAGAAAGGTGAGTAACTCATCCATGGTCACACATGCTGACTTGGTCCTACACAGGCCCCTTGTCTACTCACCAATCTGCTAAGCCACTTGCCAAGGAGGTCACTTCAGAATATCACTTGGTGGTGGCTGAGTGGATCCCACAAAGTCCTCTGGAGGAGAGGACTTCTTCAACCAACGTTCCTGCATGACTTGTAGGTTCTGGGAAGAAGACTCACTGACAGGTGCAGGAAGGAAATTGAGTCAGATAGAATCAAAATGTGAAGTCCAAGACAGCGTGTGCTTCACACACGTGAAATGTACAAATGAGTGGCGCTGGGAGACCTGAGGGTCCAATGGGAGTGAGGATGCCACACCCCAACTGTTTGCTTCTCTAGGTCATCTGACCAAAGTCTGCTAGTGGAACACAGGAGCTAACACCCTATGGGAGAAGGAAGTAAAGAAGGGGTTAGAGGGTAAATTCTCCTCCTTCCGTCCCCCAGTGTGTCTCTGGAGAAGCCCCAGCTGACGAAGCAAGCCGACTGTGTGTTTGGGGGTAACTGTGGCCAGCACCGTGTGGCCAGCATGGTAACTCACCACCACCTTGCATTCATTTCCCTTCCATGTAACCTCCCTTCCCCCACCCCAACTGTTGCTCTTCTGGAATCCACCGCCTCCAATTCAACATCAGCACAGAAGTCCCCCTCAGGCTGGTTTCTAGGGAATCCAAATGAAGATAAAGCTAAGTCTTGGAGGGAAAGTATGGCTTCCACGTGTAGGGAGCGAGGGGGAAGATTTCCCAGCTTGGTGGCAACGTGAGGCAACCCTAAGGAGACACTTCTGCTACAGAGGTTTGTCCAGGGTATGATTTCAGTGAGGTTATAGAGATAGGTCCTGGCTTTGAAGGATGGATTCAGACATTCATACTTCCTTCTGTAGAACCAGCGGGACACATTCAATTGTCACACACTGGAACACCTGAACACGAAGTTCCCATTCAGACTAAAGGGCTCTGCTGTTGGAAGGTGTCCCGGGTGAGCCATAAGTACCCCACTGGGGCGGGATCGTTTCTTCAGCTGATGAAGAGCCACTGGCGCTTTGAACAAAGAGCTCACCAGGACAGAGCCGAGTTTGGGGAAAAGGATGAAGACAGTGGGTTGGAGAGAAATGAGACCCAAGCCAGTAGTCAACCAAGGGAAAGGGCCACCAAAGGCAAAGTCATGGCCCAGGGGGAGTGTCCATGGGAGGAACAGAACCTGGAGCTACCTGCATGGCCATCTGAGAAACTTTCCAGGAAGCTAGCTGTCTGTGCTAGAAATGTCCATGCACAAGACTGCATCAGGCGCCAATCCCAGAGGTGATGGGGCTGGGTGGGGGTGGAAGGCTTTTGGTATGATCTTGGAGTAAACAGACACCAGAGATCCAGCCAGGCCCAGAGACCCCCATCGTCCCAGACTGCCTACCTCTCTCCCACCACCCACTGGGACTCCTGTCTCTGCCTGGCAGGGGAGTGGCCACAGAGAAGAAAGGGACATGTGCGAGTGAGTATAGAAGGGTCTTGGGTTGTGCTTGGGTGAACAGAGATGAAGGGGGGCTGGAGCAGAGTGTGGGGCTGCCCAGTGCCGAGGAAGGCAAGGGGGTCACCAAGCCCCATCACTGGGAAGCCCTGTTCTCTCCATAGGCCATCTATCTTCCTCAGAAATGACTCTGCAACCACCTCTCTCTCTATTCCTCCTGCATCATTCTGATCAACTGTACCGCCCTTCATGCATCCATCACTGGCCTGCTCATTCCCTCGCCTCTTCTGCCCATCACAAAGCTGGCCTTAAATATTTCCTGACAAAATTCTCCAGTGGCTCCAAATACCTTTACAGAGCCTCCAAACCCATTCATTTCCTGTCTTTGTGTTAGTCTTGGGAAACAGCTGGGGTTTTGTTTCATCTACTCACCCAGGGAATGAACACCCTTGAATTCACTTTTTGCCGAGAAAAGAACAGTCCTTTGGAAATTGACAAGCAGGAGAAGTTATATTTTATTCAGTAAAAGATAAAGCCTAATTATTTTAGGGGTATTTCCTACCTTCCCCTTGATGGTGGCTTCTTACTTCTCAGGTGCAACCAGATTCTCTGGGTCTACTTCAATTACAGTTAGACCTGTGGTTTTCTCTCAAAGCCGTTCTTCTGTCATCTGTGCCAGTCTGAGAGCCGACCAGGGGAAACTCATCACCAAAAAAGGATTTCTCCTTTCCCTTTTTATTAAGGTTTGGGCTCTGGCTGGTGATGGGTGTAAGAATATCAAATTCACCAAAAGCATACACATCAAACCATCAGGCAGTGGGAGACCTGGGGCTGGGTTCCTGGGAGAGGGAGCCTCCCTCTGCACTCTCTCCTGGCTATGGTCCAGAAGCACAGGCATGAACTCCACAGCTCCCTGCCTGCACCTGGGGATTCTGGGCTGAGCACGGAAGGAGTCGGAAGGAGAATCTGCCCAAGCAAGACCTTACGTCCACTTCTGAAAATATGGTGGGACAATGGCCAAATCAGAGTCATATCTTTCACTGCGGTAGCCCTTCTATTAGCATTTCATCAACCCCTTGTTTACTGTTCAGATAAAGTGGGGCTTTTCCTCTTGTTTCTAACACTGAGGTAGGATAACCCCACGCAGGAGAATCAGGCGAAGGGGTCTCCAAAGCCTGGATGCTTCCTACCGGTGGGAAGCTGCCCTCGTCCCTCAAAAGGCCCCGGATCGTACAGGCTCCTTTCTGCCTTCCTAGTCTTTTCATCCCCTTCCTTACTCATCGCATGAGTAGGGAACAGGGTCTATCACTGACACGGTAGCACTCAAGGGAGTGGTAGCAGAAGCAGGTGGCATCTGCTGGGCCTGTACCTCATACACACCCGACTCTGACCTGAAAGGGCAGTGCAAGATGAGGTCAGTGGTCTAATTGCCTATTGCTCCATAACAAGCCACCCCAAACCTAGCCTAGAACAGAAAAGCTCCTTTTATTTTTATCTCCAACTGATCTTGGTTAGCCGGTGGTTGTCCCTCCAGGCCTCCTACCTGGTTGTAGTCAAATGGTGGCTGGACCTGGAAGCCTCCAGAATCCTCATTCATGTGTCTGGAGGTGAGCTGGGGAGCCCAGAACAGCTGGGGCTCCTCAGGCATCTCTCTTTATCTCTGTGTGGTCCCCCTATGGGCTTTAGTTTCCTCATCTCTAAAATGGTGCCAATAATATGAACCATCTTATGGGATTGTTGTGAAGTTCCAACAAGCAGGTAAACACCTAAGAAATATCAGCTGATATGGTGATAGTCATTGTCATCAGCAGGAAGATTTGGGGGCTACAGGAAGTCTTCAGACACTTGATAAGCTGTTATTGGAATAGAGATAACACTTGCCCACAGATTCAGTGGGAAGACTGAGACTAATGGGAGCAAGCTCTGTAGAAGAAGATTCTGATGCAATTTGGAACTATAAAATAGTCTGGAAATGGAACAGGCTGCTATGGCAAAGATTAAATTCCCCATCGTAAGTGGGTTCAACACAGCCTATCTGATTATTTACTAGGAAGCGGCAAAGGGACACATGTACTAAATGGAAGAGTAACTAATTTACCTCTAGGTCTTTTGTAGGTCTGACTTTCTGTAAGTCTCTAAGTCTGTTTTGGATCCATTGATGGGATCAAGAACGTACAATGTAAACATCACTCTTGTTTAATTATCGGTCATTTGTTTATTCAGGAAATATGTACTGAGCCCCCTGTAGGTGCCAGATCCTACACCAAGCACTGATGGAAGGATGGTGATTGTAGCAGCATCAGGAATACATGGGGCACATGAGTGTCATCCTGGGATCTAATGGAGGGTGTAGACAATTACAGAACTGAGAAACAGGGTCAATGCTCCCCAGGGGAAGAAACTCAGGGAGAGGACACCGAACGTCATCCATGGAAGAGGAGAGAAGGGAAGGCTTTCTGAAAGGAAGAGTGTCTGATCTGAGAACTGAAAGATGAGTAGATGTTTAGAAGCAAAGTGTGGCTGGTAGGGGGTGAAGAAGAGTGGTCCAAGAAGAGGGAATGGTATGAGGGGAGATGATAAAACATGGTGGAGGGAATTAATATGATCCTGCAAGTACCCACGATACAGGATACGGAGGGGGCTGGAGATGTTTGAAGAGCCCTGTTGACCGCTGTAGGCTTCTCTTTGCCTCTGACATGCATGCTATCACCCAGCCTCCCCCCACAGTCGCATTTAGAAAGCTATTATTGGGTAGATGAGGGCCTTTCCCAGTAAGGATGACATAGAAACAGAGACAAAAGAGTGGATTTAAAAGATATTTCAGGAAGAACTGGCATGGCTTGAAACTGGAATTGATTTTAAAGAGATGGACAATTAAGTTAATGTTTAAAGATGACCAAGATTTTCAACTTAGCAGACAAAAGGAAACTAGAAGGAAGAGCAGATGGGAAGGGAAAGATAAGGAAGTCACTTGGAACACGTGACTCAGAGATAACAGCAGGGCAGGAGATGTCTTCTAGGTAATTAGAGATGAGAAGACAGACATTTAGTAAAAGGCTGGGCTGGATTTACTGACTCCAGGGTGAGCAGGAAGATATATCTCTGCTTTCACCAATCCAGAGTAAATGGTGTCAGACTTGTACTCCTATAAGAAGAAACTAGAAAACTGGATGAAATAAATGAAACATTGTAAAACTGGAAGTATAAGACTGTAGTCTGTAAAAGAAGCAATAAGTGAGGTGACTGTTTCCTCCCCAGAGGTACTTCCCATACTGTGGCATAGGGAGGGGAGCCAAGCAGACAGCAGGCTCTCTGAAGTGAGGACAGAGAAGCTAGAATTGGTAGGAGCTCAGAATTGGAAAGAAGAGAGTCATGTTGAAACAAAGAGCTCAAGAAATCTGCCTAGAGGTTCTCAGGGTTGTTTTGCTAAATACTAAGCAGCATAGAGTGGCATTCTGTAAGACTTCTAAAAAACTACTAAGACCTTACAAAGCAAATATTTTCTGACGTCCACATAGGATTCCTGGCATCTAGAACTCTGCCCAGCCAGAATGGAGTTGTTAACATCTGTGACACTCCAGAGACACTCCAGAGTTATGTCTCATAAGTAAGGCTGAATTGCCATAGATTAAAGGCTACTCCACACATGTCCTATAAGAAATTAAAAACAAGTCCCAAAAGGATCACATTGATCTACACGTGACCTAACTGCACCTAGAACAAAATTCAGTGTATTCTAAGGGTAACCAAATGCAGATGTTCAAACATGTAATAATCAAGATGTCTAGCATCCAATAAAAAATTACTATGTAGTGCAGAAGCAGGATAATGTAACCAATTACATGGAGAAAACATATATAATGGAAACAGATCCAGAAGTTTCAGACATGATGGCATTATCAACCAGTGTTTCAAACAATAATTGTAAATATGCTCAAGGGTATGACAGGGAAATATGAAAATAATGAGACAGTGGAAGACACAAAAAGGTAACAAATGGAACTTTTAGAAACTGAAAAATAAAATATCTGACATAAAAAAAATTCTCTGGATCAGCTTAGTAGCAGATTAAGTGCATAAGAAGAAAGAATCAGTTAATTTGAAGATACAGAAGTAGAAATTATCCAGCTGAAACACAGAAAAAGAAAAAAAAAGGCTGACAAGAACTCTAAAAGCTTCAGCAACCTGGAGGGCAAAAATCCAAGCCATGTAACATATATATGATTGGGATCCTGGAAGAGAATGAAAAATGGTTAGAGAAATATCTGAAGCAGTAAAGGCTGAAAATTTCCTAATATTGATAAAACTACAACCCACAGATCTAAGCAGCCTCACAGATCCTAACAGAATAAATATAAAGAAAACCACACAAAGGCACATTGTCACCCAGTTCCTGAATACCAGTGGCAGAGAAAATCTCAAAAATATTCAGAGTAAGGAAAGATACGTCCCATACCCGGCAACAGAATAAAGACTTATCACAGATGTCTCATCAAAAACAATGAAGACAGAAGATGCAGGAATGACATATTTAGAAAGGGAAATAAGCACTTTTAGAGGCAACAAAAGCTGAGTGTATGTGGAGCCAGCAGGTTCATACTAGAGACGTTCAAGGTTTTCAGGCTGAAAGGAAATAATAATGGGGAGACTCGGACCTATACCAGAAATGATAAATATGTGGGTAAATTTAAAATAAGCTCTTTTCATCTTGCCTTTTAAAAAGATACTTTACTGTCTCAGTTGGGAAAAAACCTATAGTGTTCTGTGGGGTTTAAACAAATAGAGAAGCAAAACATCTTACAAACTAATATCTTTCATTAATATATGTGCAAAAAATTTTAATTTCAAGAAATCAAATCCAGGCACATGTAAAGAGAATGATACCAACTGGTGCTCATCCCAGGAAAGTGAGGTTGGCTTAATATTCAAAAGCTCAATAGATATTTCATCATATTGACAGAAAAATAGAACATATGATCCTTTCGGTGGATTAGTGAAAATCTTTTGATAAAATTCACCACTCATAATATTAAAAACTCTTAGCAAAGTAGAAATAGAAGGAAACATTCTCAACTGATAAAGAGGCTTCCAAGAAAACCCTAGTCAACCAAAATGTTAATGTGAAAACCTAAACATTTACCTGAATGTAAGAATCACGTCCATTCTCACCATTTCTAGTCACTGTTTTACTGGAAGTCCTGGCCACTACAAAAAAACACCAGGAGAAAAATAAAAGGCATACAAATTGGACAAGAAGCGGTTACACTGTCTTTATTTGCAGATGACATGATCATGTATATAGAATATCCTAAGGAATCTAGAAAACCATTGCTAGAAGAAATAACCAAATTTACCAAGTTCTCTGAAAACAGAATCAATAGACAAAAATCAATTTGGCCCTATATCACAACAACAAACAAAGGGGAAACAAAATTCTAAAAATTGCATCACAAAAACAAAATATTTAAGGATGTAAGTTTATTCACTATAGTTACATATACGTACATAGCATATATAGTATATATGTTATATAGTACATACATACATATATATACATAGTATATATATAGTATATATATTATATAGCATGTATACACATGTGTATATATACATAGCATATATAGTATATATATTATATAGCATATATACACATGTATATANCAAACAAAGGGGAAACAAAATTCTAAAAATTGCATCACAAAAACAAAATATTTAAGGATGTATGTTTATTCACTATAGTTATATAGTTATATAGTTATAGTTATATATACATACATAGCATAGTATAATGTTATATAGTACATAGATACATATATATACATAGTATATATATAGTATATATATTATATAGCATATATACACATGTGTATATATACATAGCATATATAGTATATATATTATATAGCGCATATACATACATATATACACAGCATATATATATTATATAGTGCATATATACATATGTATACATATACATAGCACATATAGTATGTATATTATATAGCCTATATACACATGTATATATACATAGCATATATAGTATATATATTATATAGTGTATATATACATGTATGTATACACATGGCATACATAGTATATATATTATACTATATATACTGTACTTAGCATGGTATATATATATGCACATACACATAGATCTGTAAATATATATATATATAAGTAAGTATATATTTATATATGTATATGTATATATATATATATATATATATAATGTAAATATCTGGGAATATATGCATGCTTGCACACATATTTGCAAGAACTGTCCACTGGCAAACTACCAGACATTGATGAAAGAAATAAAAGCCTACGTAAATAGAGAGGAATATCTTGTCCAAAGACTGGAAGACTCCATGTTAACATGTTAATTCTTCCCCAATCCATCTGCAGATTCAATGCAACTCCAATCAAAATTCAAGCAGATTTTTTTTTTGGAAGTTGACAAACTGATTCTAAACTTTACCCGGAAATATTTTAAAACCTAGAACAGGCAAAATGATATTGAAAAAAAAAATTGTATCTTAGTCTGTTGGTGCTACTGTAACAAAATACCATAAATTGTGTGGTTTAAACAACAGAAATGTGTTTCTCACAGTTCTGGGGACTGGGAAGTTCAAGATCACACGGTGTGGGTGGGAGCAGGGATTGGGGATTGGGGGGTTGGAGAGAGAGACAGAGCTCGCAGATGAAGGGCAGTCACCCTAACAATCCCCAGAGCCCCACCCTCAAGACCTCAAATAAACCTAATTACCTCCCAAAGGCCACGCCCCTGGATGCCATCATCACATTAGGGGTTAGGGTTCCAACATATGAGTTTGGGGGACAAGACACAAACACGGATCCATAAAAATAGCAAAGTGGGTGCCTTACTACTTCCTGATTTCAGTACTTACTATAAAACTTCAATAATCAAGACAGTGTGGTACAGCCATATGGACAGACATATAAATCAATGGAACAGAATAGAGATTCAAGAAATAGGATCACACTTATATGGTCAATTAACTTTCAATAAAGGTGTCAAGATAATTTAGCAGAGAAATGGTAGTCTTTTCAGAAACAGTGCTGGAGCAACCGAGCACCCATATACAAAAAAAAAATTAACTTTGATTCTCACTTTATAACATATTCAAAAATTAATATGAAATGGACCACAGAATTAAAAATAACAGTTAAAAGTGTGAACAGTTAGAAGTGTGAACTTCTGGAATAAAATAGAGAATACATATTCACAATCTTGAGGTAAGCAATGGTTTCAAAGGACACAGAGGGGCCAAAGCAGACAAGAAACAGCTCTAAATAGGACTTAATTCAATATTTACAACTTTTGCCTTTCAAAAAAAGAGAAAAGAAAACACTTAAGAAAATAAAGTTAAGTCACAGACTAGGAGAAAATATCTACAATATATACTGGAAAGAACCCAATCAAAGGAGACAACTTGACTTTTAAAAATAGGCAAGACACTTGAACAGATAGACAAGTGGCTGTGAGCACACGAAAAGTCCTCAGCCTCCTTGTCATCAGAAAATGCAAGTTAAAATTGGTGAAAAACGGCCTAAGTTTATACCTCCGGGATGACTAAATCCATCATGAATGTAAGCATGTGTGCCGAGCGTGGGAGCACCTGGAGGGCTCGCCCGTTGCTGGTGGGACCCAAACACTTAGGAACATAGTTTGGCAGCTTCTCAGGAAGGTCAACTGGTACTTTGCATAGATGCCAGCACTGAACTCCTAGCCCGTTACCCCAGGGCGATGGAGGCCTGTCCACACAGACACTGAGTCACACACGTTCACAGCAGCTGTATTCATCATGGTGCTTGGTGAAAAAGACCAAGATGTCTATCAGCAGGTGACAGGGCTGGGACATGGAGGTATCGCCACACTAAGGAATGTTCCAGTGTTTCAAAGGATGCAAGTGCGGACAGACAGGGATGTGGACAAGCAAAATAAGGGAAACAAGGTAAGAAGCACATACTGTGATGACTCCCCGTGTGTGAAATTCTAGAATAGGGACCAAGAAGCACAAAGCAAATCAGAGTTTGCCGGTTTGGGCGCTGGGAGGGGGACGCTTTACTGCAAGGTGGCCTGAGGCAACTTTTTGCAGTATTGGAATATTCTCTATGTATTTTTGGTAGTGATTACACACTCCTACACATTCGTCAAAACTCATCAAAGTCTACCCTTAAAATGGGTGCTTTTTCTTGTTTGCAAATTAACTTCAATACTGTTGGTTTTCCAAAGTGTGCAGGATGTTCTAGGGACAAGGAGCTGGGCACAGAGCAGCCACCACGGGGCATCTGCGGGCGGATTAACATTCCGGTGTTATGGTGTGGACAGAAAGACTCCTCCACGCTGCTGAGGGGGTGGGTGAGGCCAGGAGAAACCGGCCTTCAAGCAGCGGCTGAGAGATCATCTCCCATACGGTGTGCTGATGAACGGTTTTACGCGGGGACGGACATGGAGACTCGGGCTTCATGCTCGCGTAGGGCACTGGTGTGGATAGTAAAGTGGAAGAGGCCGTACAGAAGACCAAGGTCTGAAGTCAAATAGGAGAGTGCATGTTAAATGAGAAGTAGGTGGCTTTGGAAATTGATATGCTGAGGGGTGAGGGAGAGGCAATTCTTTATAAAAATCTACAGGTAAAACAAAATTTTTAAAGGTAGAGAGCCCATTTAAAAAAGGGGCAAGCATCTCGAACAGACACTTTACAAAGAAGGATCTATAAATGGCCAATAAACACAAGAAAAAGTGCATAATATCATTAATCATCAGAGAAATGCAAAAGGAATCCCAGAATATACCCTTTTGCACTTACCTGTTTAGCAAGAATTTGACATTATCTACTGTTTGTTGAGGCTGTAGAACAGAAACACACATTAATTGTTCCAGCTACTTCCTAACGTGGCGAGCATTACCTGCTGAAATTGAATACAGACATGCTCCATGACCTACTGATTTCACACTTGCAGGCATACAGCTGGTGCATAAACACACCTGGTCATGTGGACAAGACTGTCCATGACAACCCTGATTACAAGAGCCCCAAGCTGGAAACAAGCCAGACTCCCATCAGTGGTAGCGCAGATACATGAAGGGTGGTATGTTCTTACAATGAAATACTTAAGCAGCAATAAAGATGAACGAAAGTACATCGACACGCATGGATGAATCTCACAAATGTAATGTTGAGTGAAAGAAGCCAGACGCAGGATACGCACAGCATGATTCAGTTTATACCACATTCCCAGTGGCCCTGAAGCTAAGGTATGGTGTTCAGGGATGTGCATTTGGCTGGCTACACTGTAGCAACAGCCACAACAAAAGCAAGAAATAGTCATCCTGAAAGTCAAGACAGAGGCAGGGAGTGGAAGGGAGCCTTGAGATCTTCCTGAGCCAACGTCCCGTGTCTTGATTCGGGTGATGGTTACGTGGATATTTTCATTAATCTGAGCAGTGCTGTTTTATGCACCTTTCTTTATGTATACTACATTTCACAACTTAAAAATTTTAAAAGGTCAGCAGTCACTGAGAACCTCAGATGCACAGGACCGCCATGTACTGCTGCACAGGTTGTGAACTGCACAACACCAGTGGGAACCACTCCCACAGACATTAGTATTGCCAAAAGTGTGTCAAGAGAGGAGAAACCAGGGCCTGATCTGAGGCCTCAGTAGACCCTTCAGCGGGGAAGACCGAGAAGCCTGGAGGAGAGACCAAGCCCCTCAAGAAACCAGGCTCAAAGAACCACCCCTCCTCCCAGGGCTAGCTTCCTGAGAGCTGCCTCCAGTTTCCCCACAAGCATCCACCCCGGCTGCACCAGAATCAGGGCTGCAGGGGTCAGAGCCCCAGGCCCCCCAGGGAGGAAAAAAGGGATTTGCTTTGAGAGTGAGGGGGCCTTAAAAGTGACCAGAGACGTGACCACAGCCTCTCCTGGCAACAGGGACTTGCCGTCACATTGTCAGTCAGGCTCCTCATTTGATGGGGGAGAACACGGAGGCCCGAAATGGAATGCCACCTCCTCAGGGTCCAGGGTTTAACGTCAGGCAGAGCCCTCAGGGGCCTTCCCATTTCTTATTCTAATTCTGCAGATTAACTCAGGTTAAGGATTCCTGAGGGGGAAGCACTACTCCGTTAACACATTAGCATGATAATAGGGATTCAGGGTCTGACGGAAGAAAGCCCAGCTCCTGGGAAAGGCAGGGGAGCGGCGCTGTGCCCCGGGGCTTCTGGACTCGCAAATTGGAGAAAAGCCGCTGCCTGCACCGCACAGAAGGCAATGTGAGCCCAGACTTGTGCCCTTCAAGGCGGGTCGCAGATGCTCTCTGCCCCCACCAACCCATCAGGGGCCCGCGCTGCTACCTGCGAGGGGTAGGGTGAGTCCTCGTGTCCCCGTGGCTGCGGTGCCAGAGGGAGAAGGCGCCCTGCCCCTCGGAGAGCTGCGCCGAGACAGACAGACAGACAAAGGACAGGAGAAATTCTCTTCTGTGATTTTTTAATGATGATACCAAGTACCAGCTCCCGTTTACAAGGTCGGGGAGGAATGGTTCACTTGCAGGTAGAGGTTCCCTTTCAAACCTCGGGGGCTCGCCGTCCCCATCCTGGGCTGCTGGACCCTGGAACAGAGACCCTGGCATGGGAGGGCGAGTCCTCGGGTCGGGAAGGGGCCGCGGAGCTCCTGGTCCCCGGGGGCTAGAGGCAGCTGGCTTCCTCTGAAAGCTGAGCAAAGAACACAAAAACTCCAGCAACAACAAAACCCACCCATCATTAGCCATTTTCCAGACCTCAGGATTGTCATGAAGGCAGAGAGGCATGTCTGGGCTATTTTCAGGCACAGTCCACGTGTCACTTTGAGACATGGTGAGCAGGATCGGGAAGTGGCGGTGGCAGCCCCCATACCACGTCGCAGTTCCTCTCGGGACTCAGCTCGGGGCCTCTGCCTCCCCGTCCGTCGTCACTTCACTACGACCCAAGACCAGCGCCCAGCGCCGCGCGGAACCAGGGGCCGGGTAAGGTCCTCAGGGGATGCCCAGGAAGACCACGGCTCAAGCGGAGCGCCGGCCCTCACACCCACCCCTGGGGCCACGGACGGACACCTGGAAGTGCCCGGACAGGCCTGCCCGGTCCCACTACGCACCTGGCTTACGCGCATCGCTCCCCCCACCCCCACAGACACACCCAACGGGGTTTGTGCAAATGCCCAAGAGGCCCCCCACCCACCCCCCACCCATCCTGAGCACTGTATGCAGGTGGTACCCCCAAAGGCTGACTCCCCAACTCCGCCAGTGCCTGGCCCCCTGCAGCCGCCCGAAGGTGTGCTCATGCATTCATTCGGGAGCCCAGGGGAGCCCAGGTCACACAGGCTCCTCCCCGACCCGAGTCCTGGTGCCGCCGCTCTTCTCTCTGCTCCCGTTTCTTGTTTCTTGTGTTCACACATCTTCCTCTCTCCTTTGGGGACTCCCTGAAGGCTCATTGCCGGGCAGGAGCAGGTAACATCTGTCTGACGGCTCCTGGGCCGGAACGTCACGGCAGCACGTGGATGGGGTGGGGTTGTTTCGCGTTTGTTCCTGATGATCAGGGAGCTTCTGGAGGTGTGATTGCTGGGGGCTGGCACAGGTGTGGACCCCGTGAGCCCGTCAGGGTGTGCAGAGGGTGTTGTGGGTATGTGAGGGTGTGGGGCATGTGCACACACAAGGTAGGTATGAGTCCGTGGGCAGCGGCGGGAACGCGGGTGTGTAGGAGTATGTGAGCACGCTCGTGTGCGGGCGTGTGCGGGCGACTTCTGCCGGCGATGATGTGCCCATGAGCCTGCGGCTGGGACACCACGAGTCTGTCACTAACGGAGCGGACTGTGGATTTGAGGGGGTGGCCCTGGGGGGGCGTTGGTGTGCAGCCGGGGCGTGGGAGGGTATGAGACTCCATGGGAGCAGGGGGTGGGCATTGCTACCACTGAGGTTTGGGGTGCGTTCCCACCAGGAGCGCCCCCCTCCTCAGCCTGAGCTCTCTCCTCTTAGGCGCCTCCAGCAGAGGAGGGACCTGGGACTTTGTTTAAGGGACGAGCCCATGGTTTCTTGGGCATTTTCACGTTCTCACCTGAAGAGGGAACCCTGTGTCTCAGTGTCTCACCTACAGACGCACACACGAGTGTGCACACGCACACGCGGTCACACACGCCCGCACAGCCTCGGGCACACAGGAGACAAGACGGTGAGGAGAAGTGCCCTCAGCCAGCCTTCTCCTGGACATCCCCACGCCCCAGGCACCTGCACGCCTGGGGGTGCAGTCCTGTGTGCTGGTGAGCCGTCCGCCCGCCTCGTCGCCGTGCTGGGTTTCATGTGCAAAGAGCCCGAGCGAGGGTCTGCCCCAAACCCATGGTCCTGGGAGACGGAGCTGGTGGGGGTGATGACCATAACCTAGGGTGCTCATGGTGCAGCAAACAAGCTCCCCGCGCTGGACGGGCCCGAGCTTGCGGGGTCTCTGCGGTGACGTGAACGCACCTGCCCTCGGGGGGACTTAGCGGGGAGACCTGGGCCCCGGTTAAGTGTGGGAGATGCTGGCTGCCCCATTACTTCTCTTAACCCCCTCAGCTTCCTCAGGAAAGGACCGTAGCCAGGCAGGCGGCTGCCTAGACACTGTCTTCTCCCTCCGTCCTTGTGCACGGCGAGGGCATCTGACTCAGTTCAGGCCAGTGGGTGGAGTGGGAGGGAGACGCGCTTCTTCTTAGGACCTTTCCCTGAACTGGACCAGCTGTGCCCCCCCTGGTCCTTCTCTTTCCCAGCTGGCCCGGGGTGGCAAGTGTTGGCGCCTCCCCGTGACCCACAAGAGGAGGCAGACATGCCTGGCTGGCCGTGGATGGCTTACCTCTGAACTTGCACTTGGAGCACATTTCCACCTCCACCAGTCGGGGCCCCTTGCTAGAGCCCCGCAGACTGTTCTCTAATGATACAGAAGTGGGAGCAGCCACATTTAGACCCAGGGCAGGCCGACTGACCCAGGGAGGCCCCGGGGCTCACAGGCTGGGAGTGGTGGCCCGTCCCAGTGTCCTGCAGGGCCGTCTCAGAACACGGGCAATGCCAGTGACGTCAGCCACCTGCTGGAGAAGAAGAGGTTGGGGAAAATTAGAAATCAGAAAATTAGAACTCATGGGCAGCTTCCTGTTTATCTGAGCAAATCCAGCAAGAGAGGAGCCCAGACAGTACCAGCGGCCCTGCAGGGGTGCGGGGAAGGACCCCAGCTCAGCTTGGGGGAGCCATTCTGCCAGCGCCCATGTACCAAGGGCTCAAGTGTCCAGATCTCACGAACTTGCTGGCTTGAGAGAGTCGGCAGCTTTGAACCACAGACAACTGGGCGTATGCACAGGGGGCTCTGTCTTCCAGAAGACTCCCCGCTTAATGCTTCCTGGCCAGATGGTAGCGCCAGTCCAGAGGACAGTGGGCGGATGGAGGGTGGGACTTCGCCAGCCATGTCTGCTTCTTCCGATGGTCTCAAAGAAGCCATCGCTGAGAAGATGAGCCGGACACAGAGGCCCTGAAATGAGTAAGGCGCACACGCTTAAGCCTCACACAGGAAGGACGGCCTTCCCTGTGGTTACTCAGACCTGGGACACACTGCAAGCAATAAGGTTATAAAGCTGGTTTGCCAAATAGAAGGCAAACTTTGCTTGCAAAAGCCATGGCCGTTTGAATCTTAAAGCAAGCCCCATCTCGCTGAAACTTCAGCCTCTAAGGAAGCATGCTGCAACCTTTCCCTCAGATGCACCGGGAAGCCCACAGGTGAAGCCGAGGCTGCGGTCAGTGGATGATGAACCCCAGGAGAGAAAAACAGAATCTGACCAGCGATCACACTTTCTACTCCAGGGACAGAGAAACTTCAGAGTCATCACCCACAGAGGAAAATCCAAGTTTGGTGGTGCAAGAAATATATATAATTTTAGGACCCTCTTATATTTAAAATATATATATATACACACACATACATACCTATGTGTATATATATGTTTATATATGTTTTTGTGTACATATACACAAACTTAGATTATGGGATGATTATTTAAAATGAGAAAAAAATTGTAATGCCTTTGAAATACTAAAAAGCTGACAAATACATTTTCTTTTGGTCTACGTTTTTGGCTTCATTTAGAATACTACTTTTCCTCATATTTGAATCTTGGGTGTAATCCATAAAGCGGAACAAATTGTAAAAATTAGTCAGAAACCAATGTGTCTTGCGGCTGCTGCTGTGTTGTGCTGAGCGGTATCACTGTAATCAAATTACCCCACGCTGTATAGGTTGAATCACTGATGAATTTGTTTAGTCTTGTCGCTGAGACTTTTATTGCATCGAGACGCCTCACATGGCTTGGTGGGAATGCGTGTTCCTTCAGCTAAACATCTGAGCCTTGATTAAGACAAGAGACCCTGGATGTAGCCAGACTCGAGCCAATATCTCGGCATGTTGAGAACCCACTGTGGCCCACACGGATATCGCTGACAGCCGTCGCGCTAGAGGCTTGGACCTTACAGGTGCAATTTTAATTCACAAGTCTTGGCGAGTGGGCACACAGGGAGGCAGGAGGAGTTCCAGGAGCTGTTCCCACACCGGAGTTCACAAGCCCGACACCGGAAACACAGCCCACCCCTGCCAGGGCCTCCCCAATTCAAACGCCCCTCAGCCACACCCCCGTAGCTGCTGCCAGGTCCCCAGATAGGAGGGGAGAGTGGGAGCGGCTCCCAATTGCGCTTTCAGTGTCTTCTGTGGGTCCTATAAACACACACCACAATGCAACCCTCAAGAAACCCGTGGACTATTTACGTAAGGAAACCCGGCAGAGCTAAAGGGTATGGAAGAACCATTGCAAAGGTCTGGGGCTGATGTCCCGGCGACGGAAGCTCTCAGAGGTGATGTGAGAGTTAGGAAAGGAAGGTGCCCTCGCCTCAGATGAGTCCCGCACCCCACCTCCCCACTGCCTCCCCAAGACCCCACTGTGCCAATCCCCTCTGTGTGTTCCTCTCCTGTTGAGCAAAGCAGGGCTGTGAGAATTCCAGATCCAAGTACCCCCTCCAGTTGTTGCAAGGATCAGAACTCTGAGCACTGCAGGGAGCGCTCTGTAAGTCACGCTGGATTCTAGGGAGCTCAGTTGTTATTGATGCTGACGTGCATGGGGGAAAGGTGGTCATCAGCCTCTGTAGAGCCCCCTCCACCACCAGAGATCAACCAGCAGGGCAACCTCAACGCCAAGAAGCTACTTGCCCAGGTGTTTCCACTTGCAAAGCCCCTCTTCATCTCTTCCATTGTTCATTGACTCAGAAATATGTCGGCAGCACCTGCTCCATGCCAGATGCTGACATTACAGAGCTGGAGAGGCTGGCAAAGCTCTTGCTTTCAGGGGTATGTATTTAAGTCTTGGAAGGAAGCCCAGTGATGAAGGAGATCAGATTGGACCAGACTTTCTTCATTGTTTGACAGTCACTGGCTGGAATCCATTCTGCCAGGAGCCAATGTCAAAGACAGGATGAGCCACAGCCACAGCAATCTCTGCACAGTTCTATCCTGATGTTCAAACCAGGCTTCTTTCTGTGGTTGTTGTTAATGTGGTGATGGTTCCAGCTGTTGACTTTATTGTTGCAGTTGTTGTACGGGTGGTAGTTGTTACTGGTAATGTTGTGTTCTGTTGGTGGTGCTGGTAGCTGTGCAGCTGTTGTCATAGTGGCAGTGGTGGTTGATGATGATGGTGGTAGTAGTGATGGTGGTTGATGGTGGTGGTGATCGTCATTGATGGTGGTGATGGTGGTGGTTGATGGTGGTGGTGGTGGTGGTCATTGATGGTGGTGGTGGTGGTTGATGGTGGTGGTGGTGGTTGATAGTGGTGGTGGTCTTTGGTGGTGGTGGTAGTGTGGTTGATGATGGTGGTGATGGTGGTTGATGGTGGTTGATGGTGGTGGTGGTGGTGGCAGCAGTGGTGGTGGTTGATGGTGGTGGTGGTGGTCATTGATGGTGGTGGTGGTTGATGGCGGTAATNTGATGGTGGTTGATGGTGGTGGTGGTGGTGGCAGCAGTGGTGGTGGTTGATGATGGTGGTGATGGTGGTTGATGGTGGTTGATGGTGGTGGTGGTGGTGGCAGCAGTGGTGGTGGTTGATGGTGGTGGTGGTGGTCATTGATGGTGGTGGTGGTTGATGGCGGTAATGGTGGTTGATAGTGGTGGTGGTGTTTGGTGGTGGTGGTGGTTGATGGCGGTAATGGTGGTTGATGGTGGTGGTAGTGTGGTTGATGGTGGTGGTTGATGATGGTGATGGTGGTGGTTGATGGTGATGGTGGTGGTTGTGGTGGTTGATGAGGGTGATGGTGGTGGTGTTGGTGTTGGTGTTGGTGTTGGTGGTGGCTTATGATTGTGGTGGTGGTGGTGGTTGATGACAGTGGTGGTGGTAGTGGTGGTCATCCATGTTTGGGCTATATCTATTTCCAAGAGCATCAACTACAACTCCCTTTCCCAGAAGGCCAGATTTACTTATTTTAATTATTGATAGAAGAGTTAATTAAAACATGGACTTTCTGCAAACCCCAGAACACCAGTCTTCAAATGTTCTCTTTTTGCCATTTTATACGACCCTGTATTCACCGGCAGTAATCCAACCTTCAATCTTTGTGACAATGTTCTGAACCCAGCCAATTTAAATAATTCCACCAGCAAAAATTCCACAAGATGCTATCAAACATTTATGACTCTAAATATATAGCACCAACTGTGTCTAATCATCTTTTTTTTAAAATTCTACTGGAAGGAAACAAGCAATAAAGAATGTGGGACATAATTTATTCTTGTGAGTCCTTCTTATGATTGTTCAGGATTCCTGAGTCTTCCATTTCTTCTCCTGATTTTTTCTATTATTTTATTTACTTGAAAATATCCTAAGTGACATCTGAGAGCACTTTTGTTCAATGCTGCATGCAGGTAGGACTCTTTCACACATGCATTATTTACCAGCCAGCTGTGGTCTTGGAACAATCGACATCTTGGCCTTGAGCAAACAGAAGGACACTGCAACGAAGGGAGTCTGCTCTGACCCAGCTGTCAGCTGCTTGACCCTGGGCTGGGGTTCGTTGCTGAGTCTCAATTTCATCATCATTAACTTTGGGGGTCATAATGCCAACTTGCCGGCTTGAGGGTGACATGCAATCAGGACACTGACCTCCCAAAGCCAAGCCCTGCACAGAAGAGCAGCAGCCATTTGATAGTAAGGCACAATATCCCCTAAGATAGGAGCATTGTGTGGCCAATTCTCCAAGGGCACCTGCC
Organism: Ailurus styani; assembly: GCA_002007465.1. Lineage (NCBI taxonomy): Eukaryota > Metazoa > Chordata > Mammalia > Carnivora > Ailuridae > Ailurus > Ailurus styani. The sequence continues at coordinate 94,234 of LNAC01000380.1, read as the reverse complement.
ATCCTTCCCTCATGCCACTAACCAGCACATCCCTCCTCAGGCACTGCCAGCCCGGATGGGATGCCCCTTGTGTGCGTGGGCATTTCCTCCCTTCCTCATTGTGGAGTTCTCATCTTCTCTACCCAGGGTCTTCCCTGCATAGGAAAATAAGGAGAAATCAGTGTTCACCTAGAAGCCCATTTTCTGGTGGAGAAATGGCTTCATAATGTGTAGAGCTCAGGGCAAAAGGAAAAGGTGGGGTCCTTTGTTCATGAATTATTATGAATTTTAAAACAGCAAGAGATTAAGCCAAACACGGGCCATTCTAAGCACAGACCTTTGTGCAACTGGACAGGTTGCACACCCATGAAGCCATCCCTGGGGGTTAGGGATGCCTGTCACACATTCTGCTCACAACACATTGGGCCCTCTACATGCTTTATTTTATTTTGCTCTCTTGAGAACCCCAAAGTGTAGTATTTTTATCCCTCATTCATAGAAAACAGAAAGTGAGGGCTTGAAAAGTTGAGATATTTCCCAAAGTCACATATTTCCAAAGTCATGCTCTACTGATGATACTTGATTCTCCATGGTACCTGCATGGCTTTCTTGGGCTGCAAATGCCATGAGGAACCTGGACCAGATTCCCCCTTGCAGCCTCAGAAGGAAGCCACCTGCTGACACCTTGTTCCTGGGCCTCCAGTCTGCAGAGTGGGAGAAGATAGTTCTCTGGAGCTTATGGCCCTGGTCCGTGGTGCTTTGTCCCCTAGTGACTCATTCAGGAGGTGCAGTAGGTATTTGTGCTCTAGTCACCTCTTCTGCACACATGGTAGAACCATGGCTTCCTCCACAGTTCAAGTCAAGAGTGGCCATGGGACATGATTTGGTCAGTGTGAGGCAGGGTGGGCAAAGTATGCTAACTTTGACAGACATGTGTTTTCAGCACATTCCCTTGCATCCGTGCAGTGATAGCAGGAGCTGTGCTGTCACAAAGCCTCACCAGCCTCCATCCCCGAGGAGTGACAGTTATCGCCAATCCTACATCCACCTGCAAGGACCTTGAGGGAACGAGAATGACTTTGGTTATGTGGAAGTACTGAGTTTGGGGGCTGCTTCTTACAGCAGCATAACATCGTCTTTCCTGGCTGATACAAGTAGAGTGGAAAAAGAAGAGAGGGAAGGCAGAAAGGAGGACGTATGTTTTCTGGATGATCATTGGTTTCCCTCCAAGAAAAGCAGAACTTGGGGGATCCCATGTCCCCATTAATTTCAGTCACTGACCCTGGTGGTTTAGACTGAGTGAGCATATGTATGCAGCATATGCACACTATATGTGTACAAAGAACACGTGTGCTTGCACTCCTGTGTGTCTGTACACACGTGCATGCTACTATTCAGAGGACTTCCCTTGGAAAGCAGACCATCTGCTGTGCTCGGGGGACAGAGTGCGCATTAGTCCAACCAAGTCTGAAACCACTGAGTTAGAGACACTGAGTGTCTGAAATAAGGTGCCTTCCTCCTGCTCTGGCATGAGTGGCTCACCTGGGGCTGAGGTGATCTCTTAGTAAGGAGCTAATGTTATGAAAGAGCTGATGTCGAGGTAATTTGTTGTAATAAGCCTTTTCCACCCGCAGTCTCCCTCAGCAGAGGTTTGAAATATGGCAGAAACTCATTTAAGGCAGAAGAATGATAACAGACTCGGAGCTCAAGAAAACCAGCTACTTTTGAGCAAAATCAGTCTTCATCAGAACCAACCCATTAAAAAAAAAAAAAGCAGAGTGCCTGGTTCTATGCAGGGCATTTGCATATTTTTCAAGTTCTTAACAGAGAAAAATCTCAAAGTGTCAGGATAGGAACCTCAAGACAGCTCCCATTCCCTTTAAAATGAACGAGAGGTGTCATTTTTAATGAAGGGAGAGAAAGGACCCCTTTGATCCTCTCTCCAGCTTCCTCCGCCTCCCACAAATTGGGAGCCTCTCTTTGCAAGCTGTAGCAGAGAAAGGAACATGGAAATTACCCAGGTTGGTTTTAGTAGGGCTTATTAGTCTTTTTAAACTCAACAGCCGATTGTCTCCTGAACTCGGGCTTTTGTGGGCTGCCAGCAAGTTGGACACTGATTCCACGGGGTGACATCTCCTGACCTCAGCAGGATTTCTGTGGGGGCACTGGGGTCCACCAAACCAGCTCTGCACCAGCATGCCCTTTTAAATCTGCAGCAAGACCCCAAGGCACATTGTGCTCCTTCACAGACATGGAATAGAAGGATGGCAGGTAGGTCCCAGGGGCTTCCTGAGCAGAGGCTTATCGTGAATCTTAGAGAAGGTGCAGTGTTGGGGCAGGGAGTCCACACAGAAAGGACCTCATACATCCATTGCTGCAGGACTGGGCTGAGCTGCCCTTGACTGGCTGGAGCCAGTAACGGGGTCACCATGGCCCTCCCCACCCCCTACGATCATTCTGGGAAGCCAGTCATTCTGGCTTTGAGTTTGCTGCTTCATTACTACCCATGAAAGTAGCCTCCAGAACAGTTCTCCTTTAAAAAGAAATAGTTCATTTTAAGCCTCCTTTCTCTCTAGAAGCTTTCCTGCACCAGCAGTGTGAACTTTGTGGCAGGCTGAATTTGAAGATGGCCTTCAGGAATCCTGGTTTCTGGTTAGCATACCCTGTATATCTCCCTCCCTTGTGTAGGTAGGCCTGACCTGATCAGGTGAGCCCCTTGAAAAGAGTCTAGCGATCAGAGAAAGAAAGTCGGAGAGACCCAAGGCCACAGAGATTCTCTTCTATTGGCCTTAACAGAGGACAGCGCCGTGGTATTAGCCACATGGGCAACTCCTGGCCAGGGACCAGCAAGACAGCAAAGACCTTACTCCTAGAACAGCAAGAAATTGAGTTCTGTCAGCACCGCATGAGCCTGAAAAGGACCCGGGCTCCAGAAAGGGGCCCCACCCCGTCAATGCCTTCATTCCAGTTTTGTGAACTGCTGAGGAGAGAACCCGGCTGGGCTGGGCCCAGACTCCTGACCTCTGGAAACCTCAAGATCCCCAGTGGACAGTGTGATAAACTCCCAAGTGTGTGGTCATTTGTTACACACCTGAGAGAACTAACAGAGACTTTTGATAGGAAGGGGGCCTGCACCCTGACGGCCATGCACAGATGGCATGGCTGGCAGAGGGGGAGGGTCTGGACCATCTTTCCTCCCTCCCTGCCTCGCCCTGCAGAGCCACAGACCCACTCCCCCACACCAACCTAGTGTGTCCCAGTTTAAGGAGGGGTTTCACGTGGCACACCTCTGTGCAAGCTCGTGTTTTATTAGAATTGTCTGGCACCGGCTTGTCTCCCAGAAAGCTGTGAGCTCTTGGAGGGCAGGGGCTGTGTCTTTCATGTCTAGCCTGGCACCCAGCCCAGCACTGAACAGCTTGGTGGCTGTTGTAGGACATGATGAGTGCAATTGTTCAGCAACATTTTTGTGGCACTATGGGGACAACCACTCAGGCAGCCGCGGCAGCCTCCCCATTCTGCCGCAGATCTGGTTTGAGGAGAACGTATACCACCCTCAGCTCCAGGCTCAGGAGCGGGCTCTGATGGTCCGTGTCAGGCTACGTGATCCTGCCCACCTTGCCACAGACACAAGCTCAGGAATGGGCATAAGCCCAGACAGAGGCAAATCAGGACATAGAGTTGTCCTGGCCCAGGCATTGGTTAACTGTGTAATGAGGCATTCTGCTGCTTGACGGTTGGAGGAAAAGAGGCGTCCACTTGCACGGTGGACGGTCAGACATGCACACAGACTTCCTATGGCAATTTACCCTCCATGAGGGAAGTCAGTCTTTGCATAGAGAAATGGAGAGTCAAGATTATCCTAAGGAAGTAGAGCTAGTCCTTGATCAAGCCATGCCTGGAAACCACCTACTTGGGGATTGTCCTCATTGTTATATAATCTGATTTGGACCTTAATTACAGCTTCAGAATCCCTTCATCTTTGTCATATAATACAACCTGATCCTTTGTGGGAATGATATCTCATAATATTCATAAATTTTGCCCACATTCAAGGGGGGTGGTATACAGACTGTGTAGACCATGGTGTGGAAACTGTGGGGACCATCCTAGCACTTATTTGAAAAAATCCAATGGGAGATTGGCCTTGATGAGCCTGGCCTAATCAGGTGATCCCTTGAACAAGATGAGAAGCAACAGGTGCTCCCCTGCTGGTCTGGAAAGAAGCAAACTGCCATGCTATGGAGGGAACCACATGGCAGGGAACAGTGGACAGCCTCTAGAACCCCAGGGCCTCAGTCCTATAATTACGAGAAACAGAGTATCACCGATGAGTGAGCTTGGAAAAGAACTCTAATCCGAGATGAGACTTAGCCTCGGTGGGTACCTTCATGTCAGCCAGGTGATACCCTGAGCAGAGAGCTGGGCTAACTCTACCCACACTCCCAAAGCACAGAACTATGAGATAACAGATTTGTGGTTTTTTTAAGCCACTAAATTTGTGATAATGTGTTACACAGCAGTTGCAAACTGAAACACAATATAACTTACTCTCTCTGCATCTGTTTTTCTATCTATGCATCCATATATCTTTCTATCTCTCTATAACCCAGGTCCTCCCAGGATTGTCTCCCTTTTGAATGACTCAAAGCCAGCTGCAAAGGGACCTTAATGGCACCTGCAGGGTCCCTGCACTTGGCCATCCAATGTATCCTAATCACAGGAGCAGTTTTCCATCACATTCACACATATGTGGAGCGACTTCCCCACGCCAGACACCTTCCAAAAATACAAGCTCCCCGGTGTTGCCAATAGCCCCACAAACGAGACTCTGTCATCCTTGCTTTACAAACAAGATGGCAGACACTCAGGCTCAAGTGACTTGCCCAGGCAAGGTGGCACCATTATCTGCAGGTTGGCCCTTAACTCCAACCCATGTCCTTGGAGGAGAGGAGCCAACAACATGGATGTGAGAAAGCAAATGCAGATTTTAATCCTGGCTTGTCACTTACCGGTTGGTTGTAGGATCTGGGCTGAGTGATGGTGTCCCCTGTGCTTCTGTTTCCTCCACAGAAAGGAGGAAAGACGTGCTATTGGATGAAATGCACTGTTTCGTGTGAAGTGCCTTGAACCCTGCCTGGCATGCAGAGGGAGCATGCAGGGCAGGTTCAGCTGACGGTTCCTTTACTGCTACACTGTGGGTGCTGCCTGGTAAGAATGTAGCAACTTCAGTAGCAGGAACAGAGGAGGAAAGAGAGCCACACCATCACAAACCAATGAACCAGACGGGTTGGCCAGGACCCCAGTTCCCTACTTCTTTCCACTTTTTGTCCCTCAAAACTCTTTCAAGTCCATACACACCATCACAGGACTCAAGGGCCCAGTGTTCAGTAAGTATAAACCACTGAAGTTATGTCTAATTAGCTAGTCTCAATTGACATTAAGATAAATAACTTTTCAAATTATTTTTCTCTGTGAAATTAGGACTTATTGGAGGGCAACCATCTCTATTTAAATCAATGAATTACAACAAATGTGATTTTCTTGGACTCTGAAAGCAGAGGAAAATTTTTAATGAGCTAATCAACTCATCCATGTAGATAGTTGGAGGAAAATTCTAAAACATTAATCAGCTGTGGAAGAAATGGTTTGGAGGCATATCATGTTGTCAGGAGCATGCATAAGCAATAATGATTTAATGACAAGCAACACTAGGTGTCTGGTCCCCTGTGGGTAGGACTCACTGCCCGCATCATCTCGTTTTCTCTCATTTAGAGTTGAAAAGGCACATGCCCTCTGTCTGAAAAGGCCACACCTACCTCTCACTCACACCACCCCTTTTCTTGTTTCAGGTTCCTGCCGATCTGAAGTCTCAAAATGGACCAAAGGAAATTTTTTCTGAAATCTGACTGTGTGCCCACAATGGGAGTAGTACATTTCATCAAGGGAACATGTGGGTGTCGGCCCCCTTCCTGAACATTCCCAGAGTTGGGGTGGCCCAAAGCTGACATCAGAGGCAAAGGCATAGCCCAAGTCCTGGGGTTGCTGGCGGGCCATCACACCCGCCTGTCATCACAGAGCTAATCCCAAAATGCTGAACGCCTTGCTCAGCTTCTCTGTGTTTTCGACTTCTATCTTGAGGAAGAAAGAGGCCAACTTCATCTTTAGATTTCACATGCTATTTAAGTTGTGAAAAATGAAAGAATATTGAATCAGTTAAGGCTCTTTCTATTGAAAGTGACAAAACTTGATAGAAACTGTCTTAAGCAAAAATGGGGATTTATTGGCTCATGCAACTAAAAATCTTGGGATGTATTCAGCTCTAGACAGAATTATAACCAAGACACAAACAAAGCTCTCAGAACTTTTGTCACTTAGCCCTGCTTTCCATCCGTCGGTTCTAACCAGGCAATGCCAGCTCTTCCTTCCTGGTGGCAGCATGGATGAGCCAGCTGCAGCCTCTCCCAGGAGATGAGCTGGAAGAATGAGTTTTTTCTGTAGGTGGACTCTGGAACCTTGCCATTCATTAACTCGCTGGAACTAAACGGATATGCCCTAGAGTGTGCTGGTCAAGAATTCAATGTCTAAGGGACTTCTTGGATTCCCCTCTCAGCTCTGCGGCCTTGAGCTAGTTACTGAACCTCTCTGGGCTTCATCTATAAAAATGGTGATGCCTACTGCACAGAGTAGATTTGAGGCTTGGGGTTGCAGACTGAGTGCTCGGGGCAGTGTATGACCCATGGTAAGTGTCCAGTGAATGTTAGCCACCCTTGTCTGTCATAGAGTGGGGAGAGGAGTTGTCTGAACTGATTGCTGAGGCTGGGTATTCTGTGTTTTGTGGGTGCTTTGAATCACAGAGGGGCACCAGCCTAGTTCACTGTGACTCTCCTGACTTCTGCCACTTATTTTGCACACCACTCCCTCTGCTGATGTGGCTGATAAATTAGCAAGCACTCGTCCATGTTTAGGACTGTCCAGAGTGTGCTCCAAAGGTCCAACTCACCAGCATGTCACAGCTACAAACACAGCTTTATGCTCAAAACTTGCCAAGCTCAAGGATATCTAGGGACTTGGCTTCCACGGAGACTGAGTCCACTGATGGGGAAGGACCTCCACCCGCTGGTTTGGAATTACAAAGTAAGGATGCGAAACAGTTTCCCCAAACTAGAAGCCTCTGCTCCCTGCTCTGAACTGAAGTGGCTTCCTTGGTCTGCCCTGAGCTGGGCATGGGGGACCCAGGGGGCGTGACCTCTGTAACACACCATGGAAAGTCAGGATGGAGGCATGGGAAATGGGGTTGGGGTGGGGTACGTGCACTGATCTTTGTAATCTGTGACCCTTGGCGAAAAGTGACATAACATCTCTGAGCTTCAGTCCCCTCGTCTCTGGTCGGGGTGAAATAATCCTTATGTCCCTGGGGTGATGTGGGATTGAACAGGGTGATGTGTTAGAGGGACTTGGTGCTCAGCAAGCCTGGGACATTCTGAACATGTAAGATTTTAGCACATCTCTAAGCTTCCATTTGAAGTAATCTTGACCTGTCCATCCATTCACTTATTAAAAAGCACTCTACCTGAGCCTGCCTGGACTCAGCTTTCCTGTTCAGCCCTCCACCCCACCCCCAGCCCCACTATGGTCAATTCATGGACAGCTTCTGTTCCAAATTCTATTTTCAAATTCACTTTAAAATCTATCCTTGAGAGCTTTACTATGAGGAAAGAAGGGTTAATAAAACCCTCTAAATTAGACCAGATTGCAGAAGAAGCCACACAAATAAACCCTTTCCACATCCACCAAATGCTGCTGTGATGTCACGGTCCCACGTGTACTCAGCAGCCACCAACTCAACAAATGGGTCGTGGTCACCGGACCCTCTAGACAAACCAGCTGATTGCTCTGCAGCAAAAGCTCCTTGTGGTTCTCAGCCCCGTGACCGGATCTCCCACTTGCAGGACAGTCCCCTCATGTGCCTGTGCTCTGCTCAGCACGGGCTTCTCCCTCTTAGCTGCTTTTAAGCTTCGTCTTATATATCAGTTGGGTCTGGGGCAGCCTGGCTAAACTCCGCGAGCCTCTTGTTTCTCAGCTACAAGGGAGGAAGTCAAGTCACCTCTTGGTGCTGTTAGTACCACTGAGGCCAGAACTTGAGCCATCCTAGTCTGAGTGCCCCGTGCTGGACAGCTGGGGCCTGCATCCAGCTTGCCTTCCTCCTCCTCCTCCTCCTCTCTCCAGCCTCGGAGTTGGAGTTGAGGATCACTTAGGTAATGTAAGTGAAAGATCTTTGCAAACAAGAGAGTCCTATGGTGTTTACCCCCATCATCAATATGATTCAAGGGCTTCTTGACAATCAGTGAGCCACAAACTCTCTCCTCCAACTACAGTCAAACTTGCAGAAAAGCAGGTAGGTGGCAATCATTTTCCCTCCAAGTTAGCTCTCCCTGATAGGGGTACTATTCTCCAATATTTATTTTTCCATCAAAAAAAAAAAAATGTCCCTCCCCAGAACATCACTCCTGCATTCTGAAGATGGGCTCAGCCTACGCCACACGCACCTTGCCTCAAAAAGCAGGGTCTGGGTGCCCATTTGTGTCCTAAAGGGAGGGCTGTGGCGAACATGCGGGTGAAGTTATGAGGATGGAGCAACCTCACAGGTCCCTCAACCAGCCTCGTAAAACGTCCCGTGGCCCCGCGTGTTTCCGAGGAGCCTAGCGGGGTAGAGCGAGGAAGCCACAGCCCCCATCAGACCAGAGGCATCGCCGCGGCACAGAAGGTGCTGATTAAGAGCGGCGTTATAGTAAACTCTGTAATTGTTAATCAGACAGGCATTATCATCCCTGATGATCCCCCATTCACCGCCTAAGTATCCGGAGATGCTCACCTGGGCTCCCGCTATTACACATTCTGCAACACAATGCACCCTAAGATTATAATTCACAATAACGACCGCACATTTTTATTCCTTTCTGCCTGTATACATCACCGAGAAACACGGGGCCCTAACAAGGCTTTTCAGATGTAAAATAATGTAGAAGAAAACTGTGTTCATTGTCGGGTTTCAGAGATTGATGGCAATTAGGAAGCCCTATGCCCCTGATTAATGCGTGTTTATAAACACAGGCAAAGTGCCTGCCTCCCTCTTACGTGCAGGGAGAGGGGACTCAGCTCTGATGAAATGGCTTGACATGGAGTCTTGTTCCCCCAAATCAAAGCGAGTCATTCAAGGAAAGTCTCTCCTGTCTGGCTCAGGAAGGTCTGTTGGAACGGCTGCCAGAGCAGCAATGGGAAACCGGGACAGACATGGGCCCCGGCTTGGCGTGCTGCTGGGCGCGCACTGGTCACCGGCTGACTCGGAGCTGCCCAAGAGTCTCATTCCACCTTCAGCAGGAAAAAAAGGCACTTCCGGGGTGTGACAATGAAGAGTAGTGAGGATCTGAAGGGAGTCCCTCCCGATTCCTGGGCTTGCAACAGCTTACTGACAACGCGTGCTTCCTTAGGGGATGCTCCAGTCAGGGTCCTTCCGGGGAAAGGGAGCCAGTAAGACACCTGCATCTGCGTCTCTCTCCATACCTGCACCTGCACCGAGCCGTGTCTGTCCACATGGGTATCTGCACGTCGCTATCCGTGTCTGTACAGATATCTCGGTTTCTCCACGTCTATGTGTGTGCACAGCTATAGAGCAAACAGATGTGATCTATATCAATCTGGACCTGCAGACCTACAGCTATAGATAAGATAAAGACACAGAAAGATGGATATGGTTGTAGGAATACAAATATTTGGATATACATGTATTGAAGGCTTTTTTTCCCCCAAGGAATTAGTTTCCCGTATGGGGGAGCTGACTAAGCAAGTCTGGAATCCACAGAGTGGGCCATCAGCAAGGGCAGGCTGGAGACTCTTGGCCAAGAGCCAACGAGGCCACCCACAGGCAGAGTTTCCTCCTCATGGAGAGCTCAGCTCTGCTCCAAAGACCTTTCTACTGATTGGGCCAGGCCCACCCAGATTACCGAGGGTGATCCCTTTTACTGAGAGCCAGCTCATTGCAGGTATCACCCATATCTGCTGAATTTCTCCACAGAAGCATTTGGATTTGCGTTGGGTTGAATCACTGGGGATGACAGCTCAGCAAGGTTGACTCAGCAAGTTGACCATTACAGGAATGAAAGCAAGACCTCTCACTAGGCTGGAGAAGGTGGGAGGTGGGTTGGGAAGTTAAGTGTGGGGAAATGACTTGCGGGAGGGATTTCTGGCGTCTGTGGGAGTGTGGGGGTGACATGGGAGTCTCCCTGAATCGAGACGCAAGCCTGCACCCAAGCACTGTCTCTGCCCCCCGCCCTGCACGCCTGCATCATTCCGAAGAGCCGTGCTCTGGGAGGGCGACCCCGGTCTCATCCGCACTTTCCTGATGAGGAAGCACGGGGGAGTGCGTCTCTGGGTCACGCAGCTAGCTCGCAGCAGAGCCAGGATTGGAGCCCACGAATCCTGGCACCGGAATGTTCAGTCGCTCTTTTATGAGACACCTCAGTAAACCCTCCGTTTGGGGCGACCCTGCGTTAGTCTTGGAAGGCAGGTAAGAGTCAGCCTGGATGATACCATGACCACCTGTGAAATGTTTGACCAGTCGTTTTGCTTCAGTTTCACTGAACGAAAACGGAGGTGGTGTCCCTGATTTGCAAGGTTGACCAAAGGCTGAAGAGGCTTGACGTATGTGGCTCCCTTCTTATCAAATGAGGCACTGAGCACTGGGAGGGTTCCTTCCCCTTAGTTTCTCCCATGCACAGTTTCACCAGCTGCTGCACCTGTGCTCAGCCTTGTGCAATGAATCTCCCGTGTAGAGGCAAGAACAGTGCCACCGAGCACGAGGTGTAATTAAAAACACGGCATTTCTAAAATGCGGTTATTGCCAGCTCTTCCTAGAACCAAGCTGGACACGAGTCCACCACTGTTCACTTTTCTCCTGTTATCTCTTTCCCCCTGCCCCCCGGACATGGGGCACGCTGGGCCACCCCCAGAGAGAGCCTGAAAGCTGCTGTCTGTGTCCTGGTTGGACCCCGTTCCCAGGAATCTCTTCTGCCTGAGCTCAGCCACGGGGCATCTTACGGGGACACTGAGGCCTCATGTTCAGAGACCGACCCTCCATGGGTGCCTGCCCTGGGGGGCCTGTCCCCTCCGTGCTTCTGGAAGCCCATCACATGTGGGTGTCCTCCTGGTCTTGGGGCATTGCATGCCCAAGGTTTGGGCCATTTCTTTGTTCCCCTAAGTATAGACCCCAGTACCTTCCCTTTCGGGATGACACAACTCTGATGGGCTTCCCCCTAGACAACAGCTCATGCCGGCTTCCCCCATCATCCCCTTCAAGGAACCACTCTCCTGGGCGTAGGCGAGCCCAAATCTTCAGGAAGAAAGCCCCATCTCTCCTTGGAAAGAGGATCAAGACAGATGCGCCTTCCCCCACCCCCTTCTTCTCTTCCTCTTCTTGTCTTCTTACTCCTTTTCTATTTTTCTTGCTTAATCCCAAACTGAAACTAGAAATCACCTATCGCTTTTTTTTCTTTGCTGGGCAGCTCACCCTGCTGTTTGCACGTGGAGAGCGGCGCTCGCTCCTGCGCTGGGAAGCGCCACGGCCCCCACAGGCCTCTCTTGCCCGCCCACTGCGTTTGGGCAGAACCCAAGAGTGAGGATGAAGCCCATCCTCAGCGCTCGCTTGGGGGAAGCCTGTCCCCGGGAGAAGTGCAGCCTGGCACTGTGGGCAAATGCCTGTGTCCCTGCAAATCCACTTGACAGTGATGGCGAGCAGGAAATATGGAACACGGTAAAATAGGTTTTTAACTTTTATGTAGGGACTGAGCTGCTCATTAATTATGCACAAGTACTCAGAGAGGCACCTGGTAGGCACGTCTGCAGGTAATGGCCTTTTGACAAATTCCTTTCGACTTTTAATTTTTTTAAGGGAATTTTTTTTTCCAGTTGAGAGAATAAGAAAAGGAGAGGGAATTCGTTTCGAGCTGACAGCTGTGGACAGCCATCAGGGGGGCTCCCAGTGCGCACGGTCTCTCCTCCTCATTCGTGTGACGAGGACACGGCTGCTGAGGGGCCAGCCGCCCTGCCCCGTGTGCCGGGGCGAGTCCCGCGGGGACCGTCCCTACGGAGCGAGGAGCGCGGCAGGAGCTCCCGCAGTCTGAACAGGAGCTGCCCCCTGAGGGCACCCAGGGGCTTGCCAACCTCTGGCCGGAGGGGTGGATCCCAATTCCAGTCTCTGGAAGGAGCTCAGAGCCTGGGGATGTTGAGTTTGGGTCTTGAGCCCCACGAGGTGACCAAAGACACATCCGGGCCTAGTGTAGCTCTCGGGGCAAGGTCCCCGGAGCTCGTCATCGCTGTTGGAGGAGGGGTCCCGTGAAGGGGGCTGGAATGTGGGAGGAGGATGGAGACCCAGGCAGAGATAATGGTGTCTGTGGATGGAGGCAGCTCTGCCCTCGGGGTCCCAGGCCAGCCCCTCAGCATAGTGGGGGCGTGGGGACAATAGCACCGGCGTCCGGCGGGCGGCACCAGGAAGGGAACTTGCGGGGGGCCAGGGGGCAGGTGCCAGGACTCACTTGGCCCTATTTCATCTCCACATGCCTCCCTGGAGTGAGTCCCACGTCCCCATTACAAAGAATCCAAGGCTCACCAAGGTGGGAGGGACCAGCCCAGCACACAGGGTGACACCGGGGACGCTCTGCTGAGTTCGCTGCGGTGCCACAGGGGTGCGCTAGTGTTTGGGAAGGGGGAGGATCCCTTTGGGAACCAGTCTGCAGACTGAGGCCCAGGGTGGCTCTCCAATTCGCACACGTCTCTGGCAGGCGTCCTGAAGCTCTCCGTGACGGACCTACCAATGGGGGAGGTGGGTTATGCTGTGACTGAGCTGTGCACCAATCCCCCCAAATTCATATGTTGGGGCCTAACCTCCAGGACCTCAGGATGTGACCTGGTTTGGAAATACGGTCATTGCAGAGGTCTTTAGTTACCATAAGATTGTGCTGGGGTGGGGTGGCCCGGGTCCAGTGTGACCAGCGTCCTTACAAGAGGGAACTGTGGACACAGGGACACCCAGGGAAGATGTGTGGACATGAGGCAGAAATAAGGCTTCTACAAGCCAAGCAATGCCAGAGACGTGAGCAGCCCCCTAGGAGCCGCGGGAGGCTCTGGAGTGAAGGAACCAGCCACGCCCAACCCCGGGTCTTGGACTTTGGGCCTTCGGAATGGGGGAGAAGATGGATTTCTGGTATTAAGCGCCTGTGTGAGGAGGCGGCACAGGCCAGACCACCCCAACACCCATTCTACTCGGGCAGATCGTGACCTATGGCAGTGGCTCGTGGGCCACGCCGGGCACCGGCCAGCCAGGCGTGAATGGGGTAGGAGTGGCCCATGTGATGGTCATGGTCTGGGGTGAGCCAGGTCACAGGAGGAAAGGAACAAGCACATGGGGCGGCCCATCTGGGCTTCGGGGTTCCGCGGTTGCTGCATTAGTGTGACTCCTCCCCTTGGGGCTGCATGTGGCTCTCTCCTAGGTCACATCCATTGATTTTCTGGATGATGTGCTAAGCAGTGAGGGCCAGGTTTTCGGGAGCCGCCCCCTGCCCCCAGGACTTTATACCTTTGGCTCCACCGTTGCCTGGTCTCCCTCCGAAGCTGACAGTCTCGACATCAGAAATATTTCTCCGGGGGAATTTCAGCTGATGAATTGTTTCGTTGGTAAAATTCACCTCCTCCATAATTGGAATGCAAACAGAAGTGATTGTAGGCTGATTTGTAGCAATTTGGCAAATTTAAGGACTGCACCATCCTGCTGGAACCTAGGCTGGCTCTGCGGGTTCTGGCTCTCACGGAGAAGACGGGGGCCGTGCCGGGGCAGCTTGGGGAGAGGGGTGGGTTCCAGCGGCACCCTGCTGGCTCTGCAGGGCTCCAAGCATCTGCTGCGCAACTGCTTTCAGAACGCAGACACGAGACTGTGGGAGTCAGGGACACTCAGGGGGCCGTCTTTAGCGACGACAAACACCCAGGGTTTGGTTCTTGCATCCCCCTTGGCCCTGGCACAAACAGGCACATCGCGCAGCCAGCACACATGTGCACAGGCACACACGCCTCTTCTGTGACCTCTCCTCTCATTCTGGGCTGGACCCCACGATATTCACACGGTCCTCTGAGGTCAGGGTCCTCATGCCATCACAGGGCTGCAGAGATACCAGACGTTGTCCGTCTGACATGACCTGGGTTCTGCTCACGTTGGCTCAGGCAGAGAAATCTGCACTTGGAGACACAACGGAACCTGTCCATGGTCGTGGATGGTCATGCAAGGTTGTGCAAGGTCATGCAAGGTCGTGCCTCTCCTCAGCCAGGATCTGGGTCAAGTCAGCCTTAACCACCAGTCTTACTGTGTCCCCAACACCCTCATCGGTGGTCCAGAGACCACCCATCAGGCAGATCACCTCCAGCTCTGGAGTTTGGACCGCCCCGCCTAGTCCTGCCCCGACCACCCACTGGTCCCGGGGAGGGGACACTGACCATGCCATTTCTTTCTCAGTGTTGACAGATGGGAAGAAGAGGCTAAAGCCTGAACCTAGAGAATCAATCTTTCAGTGTAAAACGTTTAATTTTAGAGGATCTTTGCCAGAAAGCTTGGATGACGATGTTTTAGGTAATGGCTGCATGTCCTCTCTTCCAGATACTAACACTGGAACGCCCGCTGACCCACTGCCGGCTGTCCCCTCTTGGGAGTGAATGTCTCTCCCTGCTCCCAGAGCAGTCTGGAGGTGTGGGCTCCGTACCGCACTCTGGTTCTGGAGGTGTGGGCTCGGTACCGCGCTCTGGTCACAGCCCGAGGGTGGTAAGCTGGATGGATGCTCCCTGGGGACCCTTCCGGTGCCAGGTTCGGGATGGATGCCCTCACTGCAGGGGGTCTCCGGCAGCGTGCGCCGTGTCCACAAGCACTCGCCTGCCCAGGGGCGGCCCAGACTTTCCCACGGGGCATCCTGCAGCCCGGGGCTTCCCTGTGGGGCCTTCTCTGTTCTCAGCCCAAGGACGCCACCTAGAACTAATCCTAGGGAGAGAGGGGTGTGCCTGTCCCAGTTCAGGTAACAGGACACTGAGCGCGTGTCATTCGGAGGTGAGGTGATTAAGAAGAATACATTGAAGCGAAATATTTTAAGATTCCTGGATTCCTAGATTCCTAAAGCCGTGCTCCCCTGCTGTCCACACGGTTTTGTCTCTGATATACATTATGCAAATCTCTCTCCCTCTCTCTGTCTCTCTAATGGAAGAGCCTGGCTGGGTTTCCCTGGATTTTTAAAGTAGAAATTTAAATACAATATCTGAAGCTTTTAGCCTTACTTATGGCAACACAAAAAATCCAATTATCAATTAGAACTGATAATGTTTTATAGACCGTTCTCTGTATTAGAGCCATATTGCAGCTAATTCTAGAGAACAATTTCTCGGAAATGTCCCTGGGTTATGGTTTCGCTGACTCCATTTTGCAGAAGATTTAGGATTCCAGGGAGTGCCCGCCGGAGCCCGCGGGAGGTGGCCGGGGAGGGCTCGCCTGCACCTGCGGAGCCCGGGCTCCTCCGGTGTCTGAACGGGAGCCGCAGACGGGCCCGTGGAACCTGGTCCTCCACTGGCGCTTCCCCGACTCCTCACTGCGAGGCGCACCCCTAAAAGACCTGCCAAGAGTCTGCAGACACCGGAGGCAGCAGCCTCCTTGGAGCCTCCCCGCCGGCTTTGCCGACATCAGGTACCGGGAGCCAAGCCCTCGCAGGCCCGTCCGCAGAGCTCGCCCTTCCAGCTGCACGGGCCGCCGGCCAGGGCCACGGTCACGGAGGCAGCCTCACGCTCCGGCCCTCGGCTCGCCCTGCCGCCCGCAGCCTAACGGGGCCGGAGCCGGGCCATCAGCTCTGCACAGGGACAATGTCACGGCCGAAGGCTGAGGGGAGAATGGGCGGTTTCCTCCCCAAAATGCAAACCCTGCCTTGTGAGGAGACAGAAGCCGCGTGAGAGATGCTGGTTCTCAGAGCTGATCTGCCCAAGGGGAGGACGTTCCCATCCGTACCTAACTGCTCCCCGACGACACCAAGACGCACGCCGTCCCTGGTTTCCCAGGGGCAAAATGCTCGGGAAGGTCCAGGAGCCCCGGAGAGGGAGAGCTGGGGCTCCCAGCCGAGTGCTCCCTGCGTGAGTTTCGGGCGCTCGCAAGCGCCTTCCTGCTGTGATGGTCGCACAAGACTGCTTCTCCTTAACCGGGGTGTTTGGCCCCTACTCGTCTGCTCCTGTGCCAAGCGGGCGGCTCTGTCTTGTGCGACGTGAGACAGGTCTCCGCGTCTGTCGTAGCCGGGCCTGACAGCTTTGTTTCCACTCTCGTGACAGGGCTGATGAGTAATTAGGACTGAACTAAAATTAACTCACTGCTCCCAGAGCCCAGCACAGCCTGCCCCAGAGAGGCCATGCTCACTGCCTGGGTGGGTGGTGAGTGGGGGAGTGAGTCAGCCATCCAGGGGGCACGGAAAACATCGTTCATTCATTCATTCATACATTCATTCATTCAAGCCATTGATACGGATGAAGCTTCTTTCAGTAGGTCTCCTAGGAAGTCACGGCAGGGCTGTGTCATCCCTGGGGTAAAAGAGGGACTAGGTTTCCAGCTGGGGTTCTCCCTCCTGCCCCCACCCCAGCGACATCAAACCAGGCATGCAGCTCAATGGTGGCGGCTTTCAACACGAGAGAAAACCCAACCTTCTGTAGGAGAAAACAGAAGTTGTGGAATCTGGCCCACTTGCCAACATGATAGCATGTGCTGGCCATGCCAAAGCCAAGGTCAAGCGTCCCCTCCCCCAAAGTGAGGGGCTGAGCCACAGACCCTTGGAGACTTCGCAGCAAATACTGGGGTTACCTGAGCCAAGGTTGTCTGGCTGGGGGTCTGCCAGAGGGATCCTTACTGATGACGTGGCGCAGAGATCCACATCCTGATCCGACCACTGCAGAGGGGTCTCTGTGAGCTCCATTTATGTCTCCTGCAAGTCAGATGGGTGAGCTTTTCCCTTCATCTATTCCGAAAGCCCCTGTTTCTGGCTGGCTTGTGACTGTCTCTCTCCTCCCCAGGGGACCTGGGGGGACTTTTGGAGTCTTGCTGGTGGCAGCCTTAGACAGCAGAAGTTGAGGCTGCAATCTTAAATCACAAGGGACAGAAGAGAGGGATGGAAGGACTGAGAGTCAGGGCGGCAAGTTGAAGAATGAGGGCGAAGGCCCAGGAGGGGTGGCAGACCCCCACCCATGCCCAGCCACAGTATTAGTGTTCTGCGTCCTCTGGGGCGGGGGGCAGTTTCCTCCGTGATGGGGCTGGCTCCCTCAACAGGGCTCAAGAGGGAAAACCTATGTACATCTTGGCACGTAGAGAGGACTTCTTGACCAACAGACTAGACAGGATCACAGTCATGGGCTTACAGGACCCAACAGACAGTGAGACCGTTGGCAGGTGGGATGTGGGACACAAGACCTGAGGGACAGCGTGTTGTAAGGGACAACACTGGGCTGTTCCTCCAAGTCTCTGGATCCCTCCTTAGGAAGTGGGGAGCAGAGAGATGCCCAATGCAAGTCTTATTACATATTTCAGCTCACAACAAACACGACTCGACCCTATATTTTAAGGAACAAATTAGTGGTGTGGAAGGAGCTTGGAGCATGTGAACTTGTCTTCAGTTTATTGGGAGGTTCCTGTGTGTTCCTAAAACCCCAGAGGGGAAGCCCTTCTAGGCTTTCCTTCCGAATTTTCCACAAATACCCCAGGCTAAGCCTGGTTCCATCCCAACAGCTTTCGTTAGACATCAGCCCCAGTGCCTGGGTTCCCCGAGCTGAGAAGGCCTTGGGGCCCCGAGAAGAAGACAAGTCACTGTGGGGCCAAGGAAAGAATCCCTGGTCTATGGGAAGATACCCTCCCTCTCTTTCAGTCCAGGGGCCTGGCCTGTTTCGTGCCGGCACCTGTGATTAATGCCTCTCCTCCAAGTGGACACACACCAGAGTCACCCTATGAAGAAGAGTCCAGAATGGCAGGGTAATGGTTTTCAAGCAGCGCAAAGAGCCAGCCAGCTCCTGGGCACAAGGGAGGGGTGGGCAGGGGTCCTCGAAGGGCTTAGATGGGCACAGCCTCCCAAGGCAAGGAGGAGGGTACAAAAGGCACTCACGTTCAGGACAGGACCCTCACACGGCTGCGGGCTGCCGTAAGAGGGGTGAGGGCATCATCTTCAGATCCTGAGTCATGATGTGGGAGGTGCAGGGGCAACTGTGCCGTCAGCTGGTGGAGGACCAAGAGCACGGCGGTGCAGAGATTTGGGGTGGGGACCCGGTGTTTGCATGGGGATCACAGATGGATGTCTGGAAAGGTTCGAGAACTGAACACCTCTCCCTTAAGTGTTGTCCTGGGGACTCTAAGTCCGAAGACACGGCATCTGCTCACTCTCAGCCGGGGACAGAAGCCAGATCCTAAAAGATAAGTTGGAAAGATGCTCTGGAAGGGCTTGCTAATGGTAGCTCTCAAAGATAAGTTTGCTTAGAAGTGTGACTCATCTTGTCAAACTGCTCGTCTGGTCAGGAGGACCCAGAAGGAGGTGGACCGGGCAGCACCGTCCTCCAGTTGGGACCTTTGCTCCTTTCAGCTGCAAGGACCTGACTCTGGGACCCAGGCTTCATGCAAAGGCTCAGAACCTTCTCCCAGCGATTCAGCTGAAAGGACCACCCAAGGCTGGCTTGGAGAACTGGGAGCTGTAATGACTTTGTTTCATTCTCTTTAATCGCCAGGTGCAGAGGCATCCCCTCTCCTTCAGGCTTGGAGTGGTGCGCCTCCCGCCCTTTGGCTTGCTCCCACTTCTCCCCCAGGGACCTCTGAGGTGCTCCACAGACGGGGTTCCCGATTTGAAGACAGACGTGGGGTCACCGGCTGGCATTCTGCAGGAGACACACGTTCCTTTGTGGACCATGGTGGCCTCTGAGATGGCACGTGACCGTCCCTCTCTGGGGAAATGCTGGCCAGATGGTGACCTGGGAGAGGGCTATGAGACTTTTTCTCAGGGTTGCCATTGGAACATCAAGGACCCACCCTGGGGACAGGAAGAAGACAGTGAGACCTTTCTCCCGATGTGATGCGAAGACCCAGAGGAGGAATAAGGAAGAACAAGGTACGTCCTGCCACAGAGAGACCCTCCTCTGGGCTGTTCCTTGACACCCGCCAGGAAAACAGATGAGAGAGAAGCTTCCCCCCCAGATATTGCAGAGTGAAGGGGGCCTGAGCAGCAGTCTGGAAATAGGACCCTGAGATTCAGGGGCACCAGGCCAGCGTGGGGCTTCTGCGCCTCGTGGATCCTTGAGGTGGAGACGCCCACTCCCCTGGGGACAAATGAACTAGCCGTGCCTAGCTCGTTGTTCAGACCTCGCTTATTTAAAATATGGACGGATAGGGTTCAGAACACACTCCTCCCAATATGGCAATTTGGCAAATAGAATATTTTAAGCTGAAGGACTTGAGAAATGGCAGGTGTGCGAAGGACCCTCTCTCCTCTCCCTGGAGCAGGTCACAGACCCTCCCGTGCGAGGTGCCCTTGCTGCACCAGGAGGCAAGGAGCCTGTTCTCTGAGAAGACAGACAGGCGCTGAGAGGAGTCTCAGCGAAGGGGCTGTGCGGAGTTTGCCCCCGTCCACCACCCTGAGCTCACAGCCTTTGTCTGGTGACCTTCCGCGCTTCGTCAGACCCAGCCTGAAAAGGCCCAGGTTGAACCACTTAGTGGGTCTTCCTTTCCCTACGAAAGCTGTTGTATCATAGAAAACTTATATGGAATACGTTTGCCTGCTTTTTTCTTGGGAATCTGCCTTCTGCCAAAGCACCAGCTGAATACCTGAAAGGGTCGGAGGAAAAGGACGTTTTTCCTCCCCTCCAGGACTGCGTATTTTCCCCTCATTGGTCATTCACTCTAACAATGACGTTGGCAACTGTGTGCATCTCACAGCTTGCACGGGCCATCGCTTTTTCTCCAGAAGAGAGACAGAGCTCCCTGCTCGTGAGCGGTGGCTACAGGAAGGGGATGAGGCACGTAACCCACGTCTAAGGACACATGCTCCAAGCTCCGCCGCCCGGGTGTGCATCTGAGGCTTAGCTCCCAGCGTAGCTGAGGGACTGTGGGAAAGTGGCTTAATTTCCCTGCATCCTCTGTGAGCTCATCTGCATCATGGGGGTGATATTATCTTGCATCTTGTGGGGTTGGAGTTAGTTAATATGCATGAAATACAGAAATCCGGACCTGTGACTGCAAGGTATGGGTCCTTGATTATTGCCCAAGATTGGTGAAAGTTTAATTAGTTATCTTAAAAATAATGGAGGCAGTCATGCTAAGGACAAAATGATCCTGCACTTGTTTAAACTCATCGGTAGGTTCTATTTAGGGCCATGATGTGACGATTGGGTAGGGACTTCTGCAGGGGGCGGGGGGGGGTCTGCAGTGGGAGACGGATGAGCTCAACTCTGAACACAAGCAGAAGGCAGGATTTCTAGCAAAGGAGGAGGACTGGAGAGAGGTGGTGGGTGGAAAATTAGTGAGAGGACAGGGTAATTCTTCACTAAACTGACCCAACGGGATTCTTGCTGGAAGCAGGCCAGGGCAGGAGGGATTGATCACCTACAATCAATACAGATTGATCAGATGCTGAGGGCAGGGGTTCTGGCTAAACCGACAGGACTGGACAGGGTTCTTGCTCCACTGGGTGGTGCACAGATGGACGTGGAAATCCAAAGGCAGTGGCCCAACTAGGAAGAAATTACAGCAGGCCCTGGCTAGAGTCTGGTCGGAGAAGCTCTGTTCGAGCAGCAGGAATGAAATTGGAATAGTTACCTTTCAGAGCAATTACTCTGCATCAGCGCTGGCTGGCAGCCCGCGGTTGGAGCACCTGCTGGGTGCCGCCCTGTGGGTGCCCCCACTGCCCTGAGCTCACCCTCATTTACTTTGTAACCAAGATTCCTGTTACTTTGTAACCAATGATTCTGGAGCACCCGCTGGGTGCCACCCATTGCCCTGAGCTCACCCCGCCACACGCACTAGCGGCTTGTTCCTCTACAAGCCCTGGGAGGTACTGCCGGAGCCCCAATGCCTGGGGTCCTGAGTTCTGGGGGTTAACCAAAATGGGGGAGGATCTGGGGCCCAGATTCCCCCGATCCAGGGTCTTGTCCTGGAGAGTTTATGCCTGGGCAGCTCCTCATCAGATGGGAGGACAAGTCTTCAGGGGCTCCTGCAGATTCTTCCCAGACCTGTGCTCTGAGACCTGCTGGCTGCTCCTGTAGGTAAACAGGTTTCTCAGATCCAGTCCTTTAGCAAATACCGGACTGAACAAAACACTTCGAAGAGCATCTTCTAGCCTTTAATATTATGGTGTCCACTGGGAGCCAGGCGTGGGAAGCCAGTTTCCCAGGTGGATCTGACTACAGAATATTATTTTTTATGGGCTCATCTCACTAGTTTCCAAAGGAAGACCGCTGGGAAATGTCCTGATGTTCTCAAAGGCCCTCTGCAGTTATAAAATCTCTGTGACCTTCTAATTGCACAAGATGGAATAGCACCTGGCTCCTGAGAAAATACACTTAAAAAAATATTAAAAGGATTATCAGCCTTCCTTCCCCATAGAGAGTGTGGAGGGTAAAACAAACTCTCCTCCTTCCTGCGTCTGCGTCAGGGCAAACGGACCCTACAGAGCCTTTACCTCGTGCGGGTTGGACGAGATCCGTCATCAGTGACATTTCAGCATTTCAACCTTTCTGCTGGGCCTCTGCATTTTGGTGTGAAAAATCGGCCTGCGTTAATTGTCAGAGGCTGTTTCCTTCCTATTCCCCCCAAGCGAAAGACAAGGGCTGCTGCTTTCCCTTCACTGCAATAGTTGTCAAAAAGAAAGACAGCTCGGCCCCAGATTGTCGATTCTGAGTCTCCGGCCCAGAATTTTCCATCGATGAGAACAGCTCAAAGCCATTTGGCACTGGGATCTCAGTGAGGAGATCTGCTCAAGATTTTCAAGATGGAAAGAGGTTTGTCATTTTGGCAGGAGCCTGAGGATGTAAATCCAGGAGCGTTCTGCCCAGTCCCTTGGTGCCTCCAAACCTTTCCAGCTGCGCTCATGAAAAGAAGCTGCGGACCATTTCCCACGCTGCTGAAGGTCAACAGCACCCCCAAAGTGGGTCTGTAGAAGCTTGCGGTGGATGCAGCTCTTCCCGGCCACACTGGTATCCACACTGTTCTCTAGACATTGGAATCTGTCTAATGGAAACTTACTTCCAGGAAGAGCAGGTGCAGCTGACAGCAGTGAGTTGTTCCTCAATATTATATTTTGTCTTGCTAAGTATTGGCAATGTCATAACCATAAATATATATGGGCCAAAGACACAAGCAGGCAATTCACAGACACAAACATACAACCAGGAAGTAAATGAATGGGAAAAAATGTCAATTTCAACGCTAAAAATTACAAATCAAGCAATAGATAAATATGTGTGTCCAAGGATGTGTGTGTGTGTTTGCCCATCAAACTAGAAGGAGCCATGTACATCTTTAGTAGCCGGTAAGTGAAATGATAAGTCTTAGTCACTGTTAGTGGCTATATACACTGATATTTTGAGCAATATTTATCAAAGACTTTAGAAAGCCCTATGAAAAGAATAGTTAACACTTACTAGACACCAGGTCCAAATCTAAGTACCATAGGCACACTGGTACATGTAGCCAATGCAATGATTCGTCTGTCAAATACACCAAAATCTTCGTTTTGTCTTCTGAGTAGAGAAACAGGAGAAAGAGCTCATGCAATTGGCCTGAGGTTATGTAGTTTGTACATGACAGACACAGAATTTGAACTAAAGACACATTCCCCCAACTCCCTCACTCTCCTGTCTGGTGTGACTTACTCATTTGCTCTGTGTCTGTGAAGGAGTCTAAATACACTGTTCCATGACGACTTTGACACAAAGATGCTCACTAGTTTATTTATGATAGTGAAGACTTGGAACCATGTGGGTGAAATAATACACTGTCACTTAAAAATAGCATCTAGGATTTTAGGTTATGGATGTCAGAATGAATGCAAACTCATTTATCTTCAGTGCCTACCTAAATCCTACTGAAAAGGAGATTCAGTGGAAATTTTTAGCAACACCCAAGATCAAACGGACGATGAGAACAGAAAAGGAAAGTGTAACATGACTGCGGATGCAGAGAGGCAGAGAGACAAGTGTTTATAGACTGGGCCATCCAAGAAAGGGGGATCCAATCCATAGTACCTAAAACATAGAAGAAAACACAAATGTAAAGGAAAACACACAACACACAGAAGACCCCAGTGGGTTCAGGACGTGATGTACCTGGCACCCAGGAAGCAAATGCGGGGGTTCGACAACCGCCCCCTCCAGATGTGCCTTCCTTCCCCTGCTCAGTGTGTAGGCCCTGGCAGGAGACTAGAGGTCTCTCTAAGAGAGGCTGAAACAGAGGGTCACTGAAAATGTGAGGATTAAATGAACAGCAAATTGAAAAGATGATGACTAAATAGAGATTTTCTCCTGGTTGACACTCAGGATCCTGGTGATCAGACTTCCCTCTTCCAGGAAGGAAAATAGAAGATTCTTTTCTGGAAAATCTCACCAGCCCAAGAGAATAGATCTGAGGATATGAACAGCAGAGTGACCTTCCAGGCAGGTTGCCCCATTGCAAGACATAGCTGACAAGTGTCACCATTACTTGGGATCCCTAATCGACTTTTTAGATGCTTTCTATTAAATATGAGCAAACTTTCAAAAATCACCAAATATTTGAAGAAGTCTTGTAACATAGGTACCAAACAAGCAAACAGAACTCTGGAGAGAAAACGATTATGTAGGAAGATGAAAACCAAAGCCAAACAAAGAAGGAACATGCCAATAATACCTTCCGACTTAGAAGATGTTACATCTATGAAACAAGAACAGAATGTCATTAAAAAGGAACAGTTAGAAAAGAAAAGAAACAAAATGGCTTGGGGACATTAAGAAAGATAATGGCAAAAATAAAAAACCTAGAAGGAAGGTTCTAAGATAAAGTTGAGTAAATCTCTCAGAAAGTAGCAAAATGACAAAGCAATTTAAAAAAGAAAAGAAAATTGGAGAATCAAAAAAAAAAACCCAAAACAAACAAACAAACAAGCAAAAACCCAGAGGAGGAGCGGAGAAGTTACAAAGAGAATGGATGTAGCACAAGGGGAAAAATCATCAAAGAGCAACAGAGATAACGGGTCATGATGTAGTAATTCTTGGTCCCTCAAAGTGTTCCAAGCATTGTCTATTAACTCAAGAACTTCATATTTACTCATGAAATTCTAATGAAAACTCTTGGGGTTGACATCATTTTTATCCTCCTTTATAAATCAAGACAGTAAAGCACAGAGGGGATGGAAGTCTGATTACCCAAGGTCGCCCAGCTGATAGATGGCAGAGTGAAGATTCGAACCCAGGCGTGTTGGCTGTCTTGTCTAAGATCTGATCGTTTCATTAGCCTGCCTTTCAGTAAAATAGCTTTATAAAATCCAAGAAATACTTCAAGGTTGTTTTCCAGACCTGATGTTTCCAAACTGAAAAGACTGTTCGAGTGTCCAGCACATGGGATAAACTGTTATGCATACTAAGACATAAAACCATAGCACTATGGAACTTCAGAACCCTGGGGACAAAGCAGACATCCAAAAAGCTGAGAGAGAGAAGAGAGAGAACACATTTCCTATAAGATCAAGAATCAGGATGACATGTGACTTCTTAAGAGCAATTCTGGAAACAAGGAGAAAATGGAACAATGCATCGCCTTCAGTTCTGAGGGTCAGGAACTTGGACGAGCAGTCTATACTCAGCCAAGTGGTCAAGTGTGAACATAGAGGAATGATATTTTAGACACAACAGGCCTTGCGCATCTCTTCCCTGCAATCTGAGGGTGTCAACCATAGAGGAAGGCAAACAACAGGAAATGGGGGGACGCAGGAAAGCTGGGTCCCTAGGGTGCATGGAAAGTGTCTAGGATGACAGCTGTGCATCAGAACAGTGTCCAGATCAGAGCAGGTCGGGAGCATAGGTGGGATGTCCCCAAGACGAAGTTCACCGGAGGTGCTTGAGTGACCTGAGCAGGGACTCCAGC
Source organism: Ailurus styani (assembly GCA_002007465.1). Taxonomy (NCBI): domain Eukaryota; kingdom Metazoa; phylum Chordata; class Mammalia; order Carnivora; family Ailuridae; genus Ailurus; species Ailurus styani. Next base: position 69,060 of record LNAC01000380.1, on the reverse strand, counting down.
GGAAGTCAGTTTCCACAAGATTAGGGAAAGACAGGTAGACAAACAAACCAAGACACAACACCCAGGATGATGAGCTGCACTGAGAATACACAGTTGTTCAGGCAAAGACAAGTGATCTCAAAGTGTCCACGGAGTCAGAAACACTTATTACAGCTCATGTTTGCGTGTATATAAAAACGTAAGCACCGAACACAGATCTGATCAGAATGGTGACTCTGTCCTCCTGGCAGGAGAGCAGGGGCGTGGGGAGAGGGCCTGTGTGCATTTCCTGTCCTTAGTGGTAAGTCAGTCAGTAAATAAAGACTGAAGTTGAAAAATCAACATGTATATTATGTACAAACATAGGATAAAGACCAAAAGAAGCAGGGGGAAATTGGAAAGCGTTAAACTCTGTGGGGAGGGAACAGGCAGGAGTTTGATCAGGCAATACTGATTTTATAATAAATTTTACAGATTCAATTGATTCTATAACCATGTGCCCAGGTGGCTTACAATGAAAGGTGATTACAATGAAAATTCATAAAATAAACAATGATGAACTCGAAGGGTGTTGATAACATGACAAATGGGAATCACGTGGTGTTGGGTGAAAAGCAGGATCCCAATGACATGAGCAGGACTGCAAATGTGCAGCAAACAAACGGAACCAGAAGAAAGACTCGCAGGAAAGGCATGAAGTACTAAGGGTGGTTGGTCAGAGAGGCGGATACTTTAAAGATCCTTCTTTTAAGTGTATCCCACATTTGCCATCACGTGGTGAGGTTCCTCGGGTAATGGAAAGTCGAGGGGAGAACAGATGCCCCTGGAAAGTGACGGTGCTCACGGGAAGCCTGGTGGGCATGGAGTCAACTAGGTCTCCGTGTTCTGCTTGGAGCCAGGGGCGCCCTCCTCTTCATGACGTCTGATGATACCCACGTCAACTTGCTGGTCAGAGGAGCCGGGTCATAAGTTTCTGGAATGGCAGGTAGTAGACAGAAGAGAGAAGAGCTGGCAGAGAAAAGAAGGCCCAAAGAATCCAAAGAGAATGGTACGGGAGCCTGTCCATGCTGCTGGCACGTGGCTGGTGAGCCCGTGTTCAACTCCCCCACACTGTTTCAGGACATCAAAGCACCAGACCGTGAAGGGTTCTCTTGTGTGGCTTCCACACACATGTCCGCTGTGTGGACTCATATGGGCCCCCCTTCCCTCTGCCTTCGCACTTTGTCCTGCACTCCCTCAACAGATCTGGGCCTGAGAAAGATACCCCACGATGGAGGGTCCCAGGAGCCTCACTCTCATTCGTACAGTTGTGACATTACTGTCTCCCCCATTACACTGTGAACTTCTTGGGGTGCCTGCATGAGGTTACACACAGGGAGACACTCAGTCAAGGGACAGAGACTACCTCAGGGACAAACAGGAGGTGGAAAGTTTCTCTGGAATCTGGAGGAAGGGAGTGGTCCCAGTGGCGGCTGGGACCAGCTCACGTGTGCTTGCAAGGGCCAATGGTGAGCGCCCCTTCCCAACTCCCCGTTTGAAGGATGTCCTGTCAGTCGCTTGGAATTAGTCATGCTGGGAGTATTTACACAAGGCAATCAGGTAATCAGTAAAGACGACGAGTAAGTCCCCAAATCCCCTGGAGAGCTGGTCGTTAAGCGTGTACTCCCACAGTATTGCAACTGGTGCTCAGGCCCTTGTCGGCCACGGGCTCCTTTTCCTCGGAGCAATCAGTAGTCCAGTGATGCTGATAAAGGCCACCCTGTCCAATCCAAGGGCATGCCAGAGATAGGACTCGGGCATCTACAAGGACTTTTCCATTTGGGAATTGTCAAGAGCCTTTATGATTTGAGCAGATTGGGAAGTCAGGGCTTTCTACCCCTGAGATAATTCTGTCACTCACCTCCGAGGTGTTTGGAGATCTCTGTCACAATCTTGGTGAGGGAGGACAGGGATGTGGGGTTCCCAACCACGATGCAGTTCAGTGGCAAGACCCAGCCAACCCTCCACAGCCGACTTTGGAAACCCTCGAGAACAGGTTTAAGTATTGTCATATTTTAGAATTTTTGCGTGTGCCTGGAAGGAAGTGGCAGATCCCAGACCCTCCCTTTCTGCACCCCATTGCCTGGTTTAAATATAAAAAATGTGGTAAATGAGCCCAGGGTGGATCTGCCAACGTGGGTGTAAAAAAGATTGATACTTGGCAGGAGGTTTCACCTCAGAATGTAAATATCGTCTCCATGAATCAAAATCATTCAAGCAGGTGATAAAAAGAAAATCACTGTATGGTCCTGGACTCTCTGGCTAACACCAAGGTTCTGAGTCATAAGCTAAGGGGTTCTAGGAGGTTCTGTGGGGTTCTATGGTTCTTTGGGTCCTCTGAGGTCCCTAGTAAGGCAGCTTAGAGGCTTCTGAGCTCAGAATGGATGCATGTCTTCGGGTGTCTCAAAGAGTGTTCCTTCCTATCGGCAGGGTTCCACGACAGGCACCCCGTGAGATACGCTATCGTTAATTCATTCTGTTCGATGAATGCACAATGACCACCTCCTTTGGGCATCCATCTTGTGTGGGCTGCTTCCACGGCTGCAAGCGGATTTAAAGCTCGGAGACGGGGACCCCCCCAGCCCCTGCGGGACGAGATGGAGGTGTTGAGAGCTTGGCCGACCTTCTCCCCACCCCTCCAGGCACATGCTTCTTTCCAGTCCACAGAGTGCTGCCCTCACCACTGCCTCAGGGGCTGGGGACACGCCCTTTCTCGCAGACGTGGCTCTGAGCAGGGCACGTGGCCCTCCAGGCGGCCCCTGTGCGACAGCATCGACTGCACGCCCTCCGCACCCCTGCTTCCCCGTGCAGACCCCGTCGGCCCGCCCCACGCCCTTCCCAGACTTGTGCGAGAGCTGAGGGCGTCACTCCTGTCTTGTTGCGACGTCACCACCAAGACGATAAGTCTTCAGCCGTCAGGGCACCTGGGAGTCTCTGCGTCTGGTGACTCCAGAGTCCTCCTCTCTGCTCAGTGAATTCCACACGCTGTTGGATTAGCCTCACTTCTGTCCTAATGCAACTTCCCATCCCCAGTTGTGTGTCACTCCATAGGATCGTGGAGGACCTGGGCACATTTGCCTGAATTAAATGACTCTTTATACTCTGTCTGCCAACAAACCCTGAGAACTTACCCTCTGATCGGATACAGTGGGTTTTGCTCTGATGGGCATTGCCCACTGAACAGTGGAAGCCTCTCTCTTTGGGCCGACAGGTTCTGTGGGTCTGTGACACTACCTTGTCCTCTCCAGGATGCTGGCCACTCCTGGGAAGCTGACAGGGGGCCCTAACTTCCGGTTTTGCCAGATGATGCTCTTTGGAATTAGTGGGTAAACAATCAAAAGGTGAGTCACCCTACAGTTCAAGAATGAAGAGACAAACAAAATTTTTTTGAAAAAGGAAAAAATGGGGGGAAAATGTCCAAATAGATACTTCACAGATGTGAAAATGACCAAAAACACATATAGAGGGAAGATCATTAGTCATAAAAGATGCAAATTAAAACAATGAAATGTTAAAGTCATAAGGAAACATGAAACATTAATTCGAAAAACCTCAGAAATCCCCAGTTGTGGCAAGAATGTGGAGCAAGCAGAACCGGGTTGCAGGTGGGAGGTAAAAATGGTACAAACACTCTGGAAACCAGCATCCCCCAAAGCTCATACACATTTACCCTGTGATGCAATGGTTTCCCCTTCCAGGTATTTGTGCAAGAGAAACGAAAACAAATGTTTAGAAACCCCAACCTGGATATGAGTGTTCGTGGCAGCCCGATTCATACTCAAACTGGAAATTATCCACATGCCTACGCACAAGAGGAAGGACAAATCATGCATCTATGCAAACGGATACTTCCCCACGGCAAAAGGAGCAGACCCTTTGCCCAACCTAGGGAGCTCACAGGGATCATGCTGAGAAAAGAGGGACACCAGAGTACACACTATGGGGTTCTGCCCACCGAAAACTCTAGGAGAATTAAAATCAGAGGGGCAGCTGCCCACGTATGTGGGGGATTGACCGGGAAGTGGCTGGAGAACTGTTGAGAGTGAGGGGAAAATTCTATGTCATGATCGGACTGCTGTAGTCACAATGCACAGGGGTCCATGCCTATCTGTCAAAAGTCATCCAACTGGACACTTAAAACCTAGGCACTTTAGTGGATGTGAATTATGTGTGTGTGTGTTGTAGGAAATAAGCAGGGTCTCCAGCTAAGACTTTCCCTTAAACTCAGAAATCCTGCTGATTAGCAAGGAGGAGGCTGCAGGGGCGCATTTGCTGTGGTTGGAATCACTGGCTCCCTTCTCCGTCTTTCCCTGCACCTGTGCCCGGTGCCTCGGGATGCGGCAAAGCTCAGCCCAAGTGACCTGAAATGCTTGAGCAACGGTCCTTGCTGTGCACCTGACATCTCCCAATAGCTTGTTACCCAGCGGCCGCTGGCTAATACACTTCCCCCTCCCTCTGTACTCCTTTTGTGTCTTCCCCCAAAGTCACTTCCTGGCATAGTCTTACTTCCTCTCTCTCACAGTTATTACTAATGCTGTGCTCCCCATACACCCCCTCCCCCAAACTGCTCTGGTTGAATCATACCACCAGACTGCCAGAGTCATCTCAAGACTTTCTACTGTTTACCATAGAAAACCAACCCAGTAATTCAGCCCGATATCCGGGTTCCACTTTGGCAGTCTCCAGCAGGACCCATTCTTCCTGTGCCCCAATGTTTCCCCACATCTCACTGCCAGGCATGCACCCGACCTACCCAACACCCACCTCCCACTATGACTCCTGCCGCCCCCACTAGTGCACCGGGAAGCCAGACACAGAGATGAGAGACAGTGCATCCTTGTGGATATGGAAGCAGAGAATAGGACCCAGCAAGGAGATCAGGATGTGTCACCCCAAAATGTGCCACTTTGGCCCAAGAGTTATTTTGAGTCAAAGGCTTTTGAGTTCCTGAAGTCCCTTTTCTCCCTAAAATGAAAGCTTCCCTAAAGAACAATCGCTATTCCTCCCCACCCCCAGGGGCAGCTGCGAGCTCCTCTTCTGGACTCTCTGTTTTCCTAAGGGCCCATTTATCTCTCAAAAAAAAAAAAAAAAAAAAAAAAAGGTAACTGGCATTTCCGTTAATGTCCCCCATGCCAAAGTCATTTGTTCTCCTAGATGTGCCTCTGTGCCCCTCCCACCCCCTAGTAAAATGTATACAATCTCAGTTATTTGGGTGATGCCCTGCTCATATAAAACTAAAAATTAATAAGCGTGTATGTGTGTACATCTTTCCCCTGTCAGGCTGTCTGAAGCCAGTTTTAATTCACAGACCCCTAGGCACTGAACTTAAGAGGATAGAGGAGAGGACTTTCCTCCCTAGAAACTCCTATATATTGAGAAGTCAGATGGCAGAAGTAAGAAGAGAGATCAGAAGATGTAAGATTTAGAAGCAGGGTCCAAAGGATTTTATTCCGTTTTGTTGTAGAGTTCTCTGGGTCCGACTCAAACAACTTGCCTCTGCGTCTCGCTTCCCAGCGGAGACCAGGTGACCAGATGCACCGTGCATCAGCGACCCCTTGCTCCCCCAGTGACTCACAGAAGCCCGAATCTGTGATTCATGAGGACTCGGAGCTTAATGAGCTGGAGGCGCTGAGGAGCAGCGCTTGAACCATAGGCACAGAGGGAGAGCGCGCGACAGGCGGTGGAGATGGCAATTGCTGTGTGGGCCATCAATATTAGTTAAATTTAATAGTGAGGTCTTATTGGCTATAAGAGTCTTAATTATCAGGAAGAATGACCCTGTCTGTTAACAGCAGAAAAATGATCAAAACCGAAACCACATAAACTTAAATTGTTTGCTTGTCCTTTTATAAATAAGATTAATTGGCTAAATGGAGCCTATAGGTTAAAAGGGATAAGTGGCAGGTTTTTATTCCGACAATTGCCTTCTTAACACTCTCAGACTTATGCTCCAGAGGTTTGATGGGGAACATTCATCAAAGAGTGTTATTGTTACTATGTTTTAATGTGACTCTTCTGTGACTCTCTCCCACCTCAGTGCTTTGTCTGCTGGGAGGTTAACAGGCCTCCAGGCTGTCAGAATAGGACGTTCTGAGGGAGTGGGTGTGACTGAAGCCTCCCTGGGAAGCCAGCAGAGGCGCATGCCCATGCACACGCACACTCACATGCACACACATACACACATGCACACACATACACACATGCACACACAAGCATGTGCACCCATGCATACACACATGCACGCAGGGATGCATGCACACGCACACACATACATCCACGCATACACACACGTGCAACACACACATACATACACACATTCATAACCGGATGCATACACACATGCACACATATGCACACATATCCAGACATGAATACAGGTACACACACATGCAAAATGCACACATGCACAAAATGCACGTATGGATGAACACAGACATACACACACGTGCAACATGCATACACACATGTACACACATTCATAACCGGATGCATGCACACATGCACACACACATGAACACATGTATACATGCACGCACATGCACACATGCACGTGGATGAACACAGGTGCACACGTGCGCACACATGCACGCATGCATATACGCACATACAGACATGCATACACATATGCACAAACATGTGCACATGCACACACTCATCGATGTGCACATGTGTGCACATGCATACACACACGCACACATATGCACACCCATGCATGCAACACACCCATGCATACACACATGCACGTACTCACGCACACACACACGGGCACACATACACACTCATACATATACACGTACACACATGCATATACACACACGCACACATGTACGAACGTGTGCACATGCACACACATACGCATGCACACGTACACGCGTACACACACACATGCACCCATATACACACATATGCATGTACACGTGCACCCATGCATGCACACCCACGCACCCATGCACACACCCACGCACGCACGCACACGTGCACTCCTACCCTACCCTGCTCTTGTTCCCCGCCAGGACCTCAGGTGCCTGGAATGACTGCTGGCTGAGCCACCCTCGTGCGGATCCCAGTGGGCACAGAGGACGGAGGGCCCCCCTCATTGGCTGATTCCCTTTAGGAAGCCTGGGTCTTGCTGTGCTGTGTTTTCTCCTGCTAACGACTGAGGACTTCACTGCCTTTGCTCTGCAGTGAGCTCTTTGGGTGGGCGGGTCCCCTCTCACCTCTATTCCTCTCCTGACCCCCAAAGGAGCAGTGACCCCACCAGTCTTAAGGATGCAATGGATAAGCAAAAGCTGGATTAGTCCAGACCCTTGTCTCAAGTCAAACACCCACTTCTAGGAAAACAGGTGATTCTTCTACTCCAATGAGAACATGTTAAAAATGTTGTGGGCAGTGGAAATGACCCAAGGCCACTAGACACTTGAGTGCTGCTGGCTGGGCGTCCCTCAAAGTTGGATGTGTGATTCCTCAGAACCTAGGAGGTGGGGGGCCAGCTACACCCACCATGCTGGCTTCCCATTACTGCTCTGCACCCCAGGACACCAGGTGCCGTGGGTTGTGCCCCGCCCCCAGATTCATCTGCTGGAGTCCTAACCCCCAGGAAGTCAGACTGGGACTGTATCTGGAGATGGGGCTTTTACAGAGGTGATTCAAGTGAAATGAGATCACTAAGGTGGCCCTAATCCAAGAAGACCGGTGTCCTTATCGGAAGAGAAGGGGGACACAGATACGCAGAGGGACGCTCACATGAGGACAGGAGAAGACAGCCATCCACGTGCCAAGGAGAAAGGCCTCAGGGGGAACCAGCCCTGCTAACACCGGGATCGTGGACTTCCAGCCTCCAGACTGTTTGGGAATAACTGTCTGCTGTTCGGGCCCCCAGCCCAGCAGACTCACCCATCATGTCCCTTCTGCTCTCTGCAGCTTCGGCAAAGCAGAATGTCTGCGCCCAGGACAGGGGAGCAAACAGGTGGGTCCTGCCTGGTTCTTACCCTGCCAGGATGTTCTGCTCTGGTCTTAACTTGCATGGCATTTTTAAGGCATAGGAGACATTCTTGCCCCTAAATCAAAGCATTATATTTCAAAGGAAATTTAATAAAGCGTGCTTTTGCAGCCTCATGGATATGTGTGCTATGCAAACAGTGAAGATCCTTGTCTGAAAGTAATTCTCTCCTGGCTCCTTCAGCCACCGAGGGAATGAAATCAAAAGATCGGCAGCGGTTCCAAGCTCATCGCTTGTCAAAGCGAGGAGAAGCTCAAAGCTGCAGACTTTTGTGTCCTGAGCTAAATTTAGCTAATCACACCTCCGAGTTCTGTTCTCTGTCCGGGACCCCTGGCATCCCTAGTGAAAGGATTAGCAGTGCTGACAGCGGTAATGATAGTTTGTGCTTTTAGTTTCTTGCTTCAGACAGTTTTCAAAGGACTCTGCCACCCTGACTTCAGTCACGTCTGTGACGCCGGTGGAGACTGCACGGGGGAGGGGGCCGGGCCTGTCTTAAAAACCGCAGGATGGACAGGTGGAAGGAGGCACATCTGTCCATGCACCAGACACATGCAGGACGCCAGCCGATGTGTGGCCCTGTCCTCTGTCCTCCCTCGCTTGGGACACGTGGTGAGCTGCCACTCTCACAGAACTCCCACCGTGGAAGGTTCCAGAGAAATGAAATGTGTCACCTCCCTTTGTCTTGTGGTTCCGAAGGGGGCTGGATGCAGGGGTGGCCTGGGACACTGCTTCTGACTTGTCACCACACGCCCTGCCGGAGCCGCGCATGGATGAGCCCGGGGGGCCCGCTGTTAGTAAGGATCACGGACGGACGATGCTGTCTCGTGGACACCCCGGGGAGACGCCCCCCTCCCCTGCAAAACTGAGGAGAGAGAGAGAGAGAGAGAGAGAGAGAGAGAGGAGACCTTCCCTGGGACCCAGGACATGATCTCTTATCTGAGTGAAGTGGCACCAAGTGACCCACGGTGTCCTTGTAGGGTGGGGATTCGGGTGGGGAGAGGAGACCTCTCCCCTGCTTTTCCTTCCATGCCATGTGTTGGGGGTGGGGGTGGTAAGGAAACCTCTTCTCTCCTGACGTTTCCATGGTGATGGATGGACATGACATTCTCCGGTATGATCTCTACCTCTTGTCTTAACGTCACTTCTTCCATCATTTCTCAAATGGTTCGGAATACAGGGGGGAGAAGTGTGGTGATGTGATCGTGACGGCCCCTCCACGGCCGTGCCCTGCCCTGAGCATCTCGGCCCCATCATGGGAAAGTCGGTGTGGAATCCGAGCAGTGGTTCTAGGCTGTGTGTCTGCAGTGACTCAGGCAGGGCTCTCTGCGAGGGGCAGCCCCGCATCCTCCGACTCCCCCGCGCTCAGCCTTCCTGGGCTCCAGAGTTGGTCTGGGACGTCGGGGTGCGGAGGGGCTGCCTCCAGCCCTGAGAAGCTCTCTGCGTGTGGAGGAGAGAAGGGGCGCTGGTAGCAGGCGGGTCATGCTTCTGTGGCCGCCCAGAGCTTCACAAATGCCCCTGAAGGCCCACCTGGCCCAGCCCCCTGCCCCCCTGCTCTCCCTCCGCAGCCTGGCCAGCCCCTCCCTACCACTCGGGGGGCTCCCTCCGTCCCTGCTCACCCGGGGTCAGCTCCGTTCCTTCCTCCGGGCTTCGGCTAGATGTCGTCTCCGCGATCACGACGATGCAGCTCGGGCTGGACCGCTCATACATGGCCGCCCTGGAGGTGGAAGGGCAAGAGCAAGGTGAAGGCCAGTTCCTTCTGCGGCTTCTCCCCTGCCAGGTAGATGGCTGTCCTCTCCCGCGGCCTCCCACGGCCGTTCCTCTGTGTGCCTGTGTCCCGGTTCCTTCTGCGGCTCTCCCCCGCCAGGTAGATGGCTGTTCTCTCCCGCGGCCTCCCAAGGCCGTTCCTCTGTGTGCCTGTGTCCCGGTTCCTTCTGCGCCTTCTCCCCCGCCAGGTAGATGGCTGTCCTCTCCCGCGGCCTCCCACGGCCGTTCCTCTGTGTGCCTGTGTCCCGGTTCCTTCTGCGGCTCTCCCCCGCCAGGTAGATGGCTGTCCTCTCCCGCGGCCTCCCACGGCCGTTCCTCTGTGTGCCTGTGTCCTGATCTCTTCTTGGTAAAGATACCAGTCCCGTTGGATGGGGACCCACCCATATGACCTCATTTTACCTCAATTACCTCTTCAAAGGCCCCATCTCCAGGTAGTCACATTGGGGGCCAGGGGTTTGACAGAGGAGTTTTGGGGACACACCAATTCAGTCCATGACAACCATCCAGTCCACAGAAAAATGCCCTGCTCTGGGCACACCTTGTCTCCCCCATCACACAGCCTGCGCCGCGTGCCATGCACCCCCCACCTGCCTCAGGACCCCCTCATTTTTTTCCAAATGCTCACAGTCTGTCTTCCNGCGTGCCATGCACCCCCCACCTGCCTCAGGACCCCCTCATTTTGTTCCGAATGCTCACAGTCTGTCTTCCCAGCCAGGGTGTGAGCTCCAAGAGAGCAGGGGGTTCCCAGTTCTGTTTCCCCTTCAACAGGGCCTGGGCACACAGCTGCCCTTTAGGAATATGAGTTTAATGCAGGGACCTACAAAGGAGGAGCAAGGAGCAGGGCCGGCCAGGAAACGGGCCCAGCGGAGGACACGGGGTTCTAAGTCTTGTGGAGGTCCAGCAGACGCTGCAAGAAGGATTGTGAGCGTCCAGGCTGAGCGGAAGGCCTAGCGCTGGAGAGGAAGGGTGGTGGGGACGTGTCAGGGAGTAGGAGGTGCTGCAGACGAGGCAGGGGGCCACGGAGCCCCACGAGCCACGGCCTTCCTCCTGCCACAGGAGTGGCTGCTCCCCCCTTTCGGCCAAATGAAATCCCCTTAGATGGGGAGGGAGTGTGTTTGCAGACCACAAGTGCCAGCGGGATGTGTCCTGCTCAGCTGGGAGGGTCCAGGGTGCAAGGCCCCGTTTCCAGGCAGCCCCCAGGTGACCAGATGTCACACCAGACTCGTCACCAAGCCCTGATCTGATTCTTCAGCTGTCTCTGAACAGCTGCAGACCCTGGAGCTGGGGTGCAACTCAGCGATTGCTCACCCGTCCCCTGTGCCTGTACCCCGGCTCTACACCCCCGGCTCTACCACATGTGGACATGTTTCCATCAGTGTGGCTCCTACCACAAGGCCATCCCTCCTGTGTCTGTTGGCATCCTCCAGGGTAATCTGGGTCAGCTTTGCCTGCCTCTGACAGGAGTCTCCCAAAGGGCAGGAAAAGGATCTGTTGGTGAGCAGGCGGCTGGGATCCCTCACTCGTATCCGGACCGACCCCACCATCCCTTTGCTGACAGCAGCCAACCGGGATTTCATATGGTGCATTTTCTAGGTATAATGGAAACAGAGAAACAGAATGAGGCCAAACGCCACATACCCCCACTCATTAGCTATGTGAACCTGAGCATGTCCTTTGCAAGGGCATGTTTCCCACCTTCAAACTGGGTAGCTTAGTTATTAAGAAATGGACATCATGACCACAGCAGACGCCCAAGAGGCACTGAACACGACAAAGTGTTCCCTCCGTTGTTAATAAAACCCGAGGCTGAGTGGGCACAGGGGTCCAAGAGCCAAGCCACAGGGCAATGTGGACATCAGGGCGGACTGGGCCTGTGTTATGGGGCACCTGGCACATCAGGACCTGGGAAGACTGACAGGGGTTGCCTTGAGCCACAGAATACCTGCTTCTCACCTTCTCCAACTTCAGCATCATTTCCAGGGGTGGAAGCGAGCCAGGAATGTGGGACAAATTGTTAAAAATAAGGGCTTCATTTAAAAAAATGCAAAACAATAGAAACCTGCCTAACACATTTTGTGGATGACCACATACCACTGAGATAATATAGGACGGCATTTCCTTCTTTCCTTCCTTTCAGATCTCCTGTTGGGCAGACTCAGGCCTCTTCTTTCTCCCCCCACTACTGGTTCCCTACTTCTATTTTCTACCTCCTTCTATTTTTGATTTAGAGATTACCAGCTTTAAATTGTAACAAGCCTATCGACAAAGCCAAGTGACATTTTTTTTTAATATTTGTTCAGTCTTTTATAACAAATCTGTGAAAGGTTTACTTTCACTCGCCTGCTTTCAGGAAAATAGCAGATATTTTATTTATTNACATTTTTTTTTAATATTTGTTCAGTCTTTTATAACAAATCTGTGAAAGGTTTACTTTCACTTGCCTGCTTTCAGGAAAATAGCAGATATTTTATTTATTTTTTTACATTTTTTTGATTATGTTAAGTTAGTCACCGTACAGTACATCATTAGTTTTTGATGGAGTGTTCCATGAGATCCCTTTTTAATCGATGAATGAGTAAAGAAGATGTGGTCCATATCTACAATGGAATATTACGCAGCCATCAGAAAGGATGGATACCCACCATTTGTATCGACATGGATGGGACTGGAGGAGATGATGCTGAGTGAAATAAATCAGAGAAAGACAATTATCATATGGTTTCACTTATTTGTGGAACATAAGGAATAGAATGGAGGACATCAGGAGAAGGAAGGGGGAAATGAAGGGAGGAATCAGAGAGGGAGAGGAACCATGAGGGACTATGGCCTCTGGGAAATAAACTGAGGGTTTTAGAGGGGCGGGGGTGAGGGGCTGGGTGAACCTGGTGGTGGGTATTAAGGAGGGGATGGATTGCATGGAGCATGGGGTGTTATATGCAGGCAAAGCCAAGTAACATTAAACAACATTTCTGTGTGTCACCAGAAGTGAGAACACTTAAGCTTGAAACCTGCTTCCTTCCCAAACTCCTGTTTTTAATATATCAGCACCATCTTGTTTTTAAACACTCTGCTCCTTTTATTTGTTTTTAAAGATATCATTGTTTACTTGGAATCAACAACGTGTTCATGGCTTCTTCTCTTTGGGTTTTCTTGCAGGTTTCCTGCTTTCTTTTTTTTTTTTAAGATTTTATTTATTTATTTGACACACAGAGAGAGATTACAAGTAGGCAGAGAGGCAGGCAGAGAGACAGGGAGAGGAGGAAGCAGGCTCCCCGCTGAGCAGAGAGCCCTACGTGGGCCTCGATCCCAGGACGCTGAGATCATGACCTGAGCCGAAAGCAGAGGCCTCAATCCACTGAGCCACCCAGGCGCCCTGTTTCCTGCTTTCTGTCAGCTTTGATTTCCCACTGGTTGGGGTGTATCCTTTCGTACAACTTTCAAAAAGGCTCGCTGAATGGCAGACAGTGGACAGTGAACTCTTTGGGTCTGCCTGAAACTCTCCAAAGGGTAGATTAACTGGATATAGAATTTCTAGGTTAAGGGTTATTTCCTTCCTATTTAAAAACTTATTGTATACCAAATTCCATGCTTTGGAATTCCATGCCAATGTCTCCTCTCCATTTTACTCTGGCTCTTTGGTTCTTTGCCTACCTCTCCTCTGGACAAGTGAAAGATTTTCCCTTTGTCTTTGGAGTTCTGCAGATTCCACGATTTTCTCTAGGTTGGTGGTCTTCAACAGTTTTACTCTGAAGAGTCCTCATGCAGATTTGTTTTATTTATTTTACATGGGACATTTTTGAGTTTCTTCAATCTGAGTGCTCACATCTTTCTTTACTCTTGAAAAATAGGCAGCCATGTTTTCTCCCCCAAATATAATTTTAAACAGATGCAGAAGTTTTCTGTCCTGTCCTTGTCTGAGCAGATTGTTACTCTGTCCCTGCTGCCTTATCAGCCGTTGCTGCTGCCCTTCCCGCTCAATGCACCTGCGGGCCATGCTTAGTCTCCAGGTCGCTCTCTGGAAGGAACATCCAGCCTGTGACAAATCTGCCTGTGATTATTCTTCATGTGCTTTCTTGGTCTCTGCCCCCTTCTCACCTCCCCTGGAACTTCTAACCTGTTTTGAAATCTCACTCACCTTTCTATTACCTCTCTCTCCCGAGGGGCTGATGTTGTCCTTGTGGGATCTGCTGGCTCTGACCTTGATTAGAGAACAGCCTGAGGGTTGTTCTCAGTGGAGTCTCGTGGGCCTCCCGGGTTCTCTGCCTGCATGAGCTCACTATTGCCCTCACCAGAAGCCTGGTGTGACTCCACTGGCAATGGGCTCAGGCAGCAGTGCTCACTCTCAGCGAGTGTGACCCACACCCAGAGAATGGTGGGTGGGCGAGGGGAGGTCTCTGAGCAGGGCTGTCATCCTGTGGGGCCTCCTGTGACCCGCCATGGCTGTCCACACCCGGATTGTCACTGGTGGGAGAGTAACAAATCCCTGCTTGCTGCACATGGAACGGAAAGCTCTGCTAATCTCCCCACCTGGTTCCCACAACAGAGACAAGTGTGAACATGAAAGGCACACCCCATACCACCAGTTTGGGGTTCTCAGTTTCCCCGATCACTGTCCCGGCCACAGCTGCTTCATGGGGAACCCCTTCATGCTCCCACAGGGCAAAGACTTAGATGCTCCTAGTTGGTGTCCAGGCTTGGCCTCAAGTGCTGGTTCCAGGGCCCTGGGACTGGAGGCTCACACCCTCTCCTGTTCCCTGTGGGGTCCTTCTTCACTTCTGACCTTCTGGGTTTGGGCCCTGGCTGGTGGTCTTTGTTATATGTAACCTCTGGCCTCCATATCCCCTCCAGTAGCCCCAACAGCAAGGCCTTAAACAGTCTAATGAAGGAGAGAAATCTTCCCCTGAAAATTGTGCTTCTCACTATGCGCCCTCACGGAGCTACCCGGGGATAAGAATCCATGTTAAAAAGAAGACCCATCTCATGGGATCCAGAATCCCACTCCTGGGAATAGATCCAAAGGAGATGAAGTCACGGTCTCAAACAGGTATCCGCCCATCCATGCTCATTGCAACATTATTCATGACAGCTGAGACATGGGAGCCACCCAAGCACCCACTGATGGATACACGGATAAAGAAAATGTGGTGTGTGTGTATATATATGCAGGAAATCCTGCCATTTGCAACAACGTGGATGGGCCTCGGGGACATTATGCTGAGTGAGATGATATAGAGAAAGACAAATACCATATGATATGTTGGGCACGAGGAACCAAAAAAAACCCAACTGGTAAGAAACAGAGTTGAATGGTGGTTACCAGGGGTGGACGGATGCGGAAATAAGATGTTGGTCAGAAAGTACCAATTTCCAGTTGTAAGATGGGTGTGTTCCAGGGCCCTAATGTGCAGCATGGTGATTACAGTTAATAATACTGGGTTCTATACTCCAAAGTTGCTGGGAGAGCAGATCTTAAATGTTCTCAGTACAGGAAGAAAGATGGAAGGAAGGAAGGAAGGAAGGAAGGAAGGAAGGAAGGAAGGAAGGAAGGAAGGAAGAAGGAAAGAAAGAAAGAGAGAGGGAAGGAGGGAGGAAGGAAAGAAGTAAGGGAGGGAGGGGGAGATAGGGAGGGAGGAAGGGAGAAAACAGGTGATATGTGAGGTTCTGACTATACCGGCTAGCCTTATTGTGATAATAATCCCTAAATACACATGCAGGTCAATGTTCTCACGGTGCACCTTCAACTCACACGGTGTTATGTGTCCCTAAAGCTGGAGGAACGCGTATTTGTCAGCACGGCCAGATCCCCGCTGTCTGTCATCTGTTATCAACATGTCTGAAAGGCAGAGAACAGACGTGTGGTGGTGAGGTCCCTCCGTGGGTTGATGCAGATGCACCTACGTACTGTGTGCATGGAAGCGATTCTGGGATTGTCTCTCCCCAGTGTTGGAAACATCCTCCTCAGCGTTCTGTGATCACGAGTGACTCGGTTCCTTCCGTCGATGCAAATGCAGCTGCTGAGATTTTATCATAAACATCTGTTTGTTTCCTAAACCTTGCAAGCCGCTATTGGAAACAAGGGAGACTCTCAAGACAGGAACAAAACTCCCTTTCCGCAGGAGCAGAGCAGAATTTGCCCGACACACGGGGGCTCCTCTCGGAAAAGGCCCTAAATCTAGCCTGAGAGTGGGGCTGGCCCCCTCCACGTGGAAGCTGTGTTCTGAGGTCATTCATGAGCCCCACCGGTAGGCCTGGCGCAGTCCCTTCAGCAACCCCTCCCCACACTCAGCCTGGATGCCGCGGCCTCATTCCATAAAGCTGATGAGAAGATCTGCCGTCATGGAGACCGCTTCCCTGAAAGCGGTGCGTGTCCTCTGGGGGAGGTTCCCAAAGACCAGATCTCCTGCCTGCCCCGTCGTGGGCCCCCAGGGGACTGTTGGGCTGGAATCATTCCGGCACGTTCCCAGGGAGCTGGGATAATTCCACGTGGCGGCAGGCACATGGCACGTGGTATGGTTCACACGGAGCCCCCAGGTTACAAGGCGGGGTCCCACCTGCAGAGCCTGGCCAGGCTCCAGGGGCTGCTTCTCACCTGCCTGCTCATGCCTCTCCTCACCCACCTTCCGCGTCGAGAGTCGGAGGCTCCAAGTCACCCCCGGCACCCCAGACGGTGATTACCAGCCCATCGCTGGCCAATTTAGATTCAGAATGCGGACCCCACGACAGAGCACGGCCCATTAGGACAATGATCAGACTATAAACGGTCCGTTTGGTCATCGAGACGGGGCCTCAAAGGGCTAATTCCGCTTTTGTTAATGAGGGCTCTTTTGACATCCTGGTGCTGCTTTTCTTGACGTATGACGGATTTATGATTCGTGGAGGATTTTAATATTAATGTTGGCCTGATGGAAGATAAATCAGACACAGAATTTATCGGCCTAGTAAAGAATGAGATGTTCCCTCCCCGGTGGCTATGATGACAGCAGTAGGAATCTCTCCATTCATCCGAGAGTTTGTTCTCTGAGCCACGTTTCAGGCATCTGCAGGTAGCAGCAGCTCCACAGGAAGGAAGTGTCCACCCAGGAGGAGCAATCAAGTGAGGAAGCCGCCGACGAGAGCAGTCCCATCAGAGGAGGGGAGCAGGCGGGGCACCCGTCTCATGGCCTCCACTCCCCTCTTTACTGGCTTTTACTGCCCTGCCACGATGACCCCACCGCTGCACTGGCGCCCGGGAAGAATTCAGAAAGAGAAGAAAACTGATGGGTGCCTTTGGTCTCTCCTGCCAGCCCTTTTCCCCAGGCTGCCCGTTCTCTCCCGGTTCACTCTGTCTGTCCTTCAGTTACGATTTCCAGAGCTCAGCACTGAGATCCAGGGTTGGGTTATCACCTGGTCTTCCCGACTTACATACAAAGGTAAAACCAGTCACGCATTTAGGGCTAGTGAGCGCTCACTCTCTGCCAGGCCAGCTTCTAGGGAGTTTCTCAGGTCCTCTTCGCTAGTCCTTGATAAAGAACCACCCGCTAGGGAACATTAGTTCTGACCCCACAGTAACATCACCTGCACCGAGGCCCACCGCGGGTAGGAAGTGCCCCCGAGCTTACCGAGCAGACAGAGGGCACAGCTCGGATCGGAAGCTGCCTGGCTCCAAAGTCAAACCCTCACCTCCATCCTGTGTCCCCTTGCGTGGCTGTCAAGAATAGGACCCATGTCGTTCCCCCTGTCGGGCTCCTAAGCAGTGTGTATGCAGATTTAGTTCTTGAAGATTCTATGAGAATTCCTTAGGCAAGCGCTTGTCGCCCAACTTGCAGGAGTAATGTCACCGGGGCTCTTAGCCCCCACGGCAGCTCCGTGAGCACCAGTGCCCGGAGGACAGGTGGACGCCCGGACAGGGTCTCAGCCCCGCCGGCAGCCGGCAGCGGCAGGGCCGCTTTTCCAGGACTCTTTTCTTGTGACAGTCATCCGAGGGCTTCTGCTCTTGAGTGACTCAGCTCAGACGATGGGGCAGCAGGATGGCCAACGTGACCGGGGACTTTCTCATACGTCAGGGAGGCGGAGCCATGCTCTCTGCAGAATGAAGACCCCCGCCTGGAAATGGCAGCAGCCCCTCCTGCTGGTTTTATCCCCACAGAGCTTCAGCCTTCACTTGCTGTCAGAGTCTGTTGTGCTTCCGCCCCCATTAGGTGGCCTGCCATGCAAGTCCCACACGCACCCCGCACAGCTACCATCCGACCCCACGGATGGAGGCTGGACCCTCCCCCCAGACCACCCGTACTTCTGACCCACTGGCGATGAGCTCAGGGGCTCCTGAGACCCCTCCTCGAGTCTGATGATTCACTCAAGGCGGAGCTCTGGAAAGCACCAGGCTTCAGCCTTCTTATAAAGACCACACAGCGATGAGACCCACACGGGGAGATCTGGGAGGGAGCGCACAGCTCCCGGCCCTCTCCCCAGGGAGCCCGGCTGCGCACCCCCAGCCTCACTGGTGCGTCCACCAGCTGGGAAGCTCCCCGGTCTGGGCATCTGGAGGTGTGATGACATTTTCATTATGTAGACACAACTGACTAAATCACTGGCCGTAGGATTGAGCCCGGCCGCTAGGCGCTCTCTCCTCCCGGAGACCTGGCTGGCTCAGAGCCCCAGGCCTAGAACCATGTGGTCGGCCTCTGTGGTGACCGGTCCCCATCGGACACCCCCTGGGGGCCACCGGGGCTCAGCTCACCAGCCTATCACTTCGATCATTCCAAGGGTTTCTGAAGTTCACTGAACATATTCTGCATTTTTAAATTGTGGCCAAAGGAGCCCAGAGGGCAAATCAGAGACATTATCAACCATTCAGGGCCGATCCCCGCCTGAGCCAAGGGTGTCACTTTCCTGCACGATTCTGTGCGCGATGAAACCCAGAAAGGGCTTGTCGGCCCCCATGCCCTCCCGGTTCTGTTTCCTTCCTTGTTGACGTTTCGACTCACTGGCTTAAATAAACGCTTCTTGCAGGGACGAGAGGGCATTGACCGGACGTCCTCTCCCTCTGGTGTTCATTTAAGCGGGGACAACGTGTATGGATGAAGGGCAAGTGTGTACGGAGCGAGGCTGGACCCACAGCAGCCCGTCCTGCCATCTGTCTCCGCCACCAGCTGCTGGTGATCGCGGCTCTTGCAGACGAGGTGCTGGGGCTCAAAGGTGTCCTCATGCACCTTGTGGACCAGGATTAGAGAGGGGCCCGGGTGGGCCAGCACCAGGGAGCCTCGAGCCTGACCCGGAGGCCTAGTTGGCTCCGGCACCGAACAAAATGCCGCAGACACGGAGGCTTACGCAGCCCTCATCACTGCTCACAGTTCCAGAGGCTGGGCTGTCCCGGATCAAGGGGCCGGCGGGTTCAGACCCTGGTGGGAACTTGCAGAAGGCCGTCTTCTCCCGGTGTCCTGCCGTGGTGCAGAGAGAGAGCTCCTAAGGTCACCAATCCTACAGGATCAGAGCCTCACTCTTACGACCTCAGTTTACCCTAATTACTTCCTTGGAGACCCAGCTCCAAATCCAGCCCCACAGAGGGTTAGGACTCCATCTTTGCGGGGGTGGGGGAGACACAACTCAGTTCATGACACCACAGTTTTGTGGGCAGGGTGACAGGAAACACTTCCGAAATGAATTTTTCGATGCCCTGAGAGAAAACTTGATTTTACCCTCTCGTCTCCATTCTCTAACAACAGATGGTGGAGGGGGGGGTTCCCACACCAGGACATTCTCCGACTCTCAGTGGACGCTGGTCTTGGCTGGCTTCATGCCCAAGCTCCCGGGTGAGCACAGTCTTGCGCCAAAGCCACGAGATCGCATCTTTCTGCCTCGATGTGCGTTATTTCTACTTGAAGCTTGAGGGGCTGCTGTAGGATGTGATTTACATAGCCTCTCTCATTTTCAAAGAGAGGGGAAAGAGTCTGCAACACATTTTGGCTAAAAAATACATGAGAATCTTCTAAGGCTTTTTAAGCACCCAGAACATAAAAGGGAAATTGTCCCGACCGAGGTGCAGTGGTTCATTCAGCCAATAGTACATATAATATTGCATTCCAGAAATGCGAGTGCCTCCATGGGCAGAGTCTCATCAACAGGCACAACTTTGAAAAAAACACTTTGTTATTAAATAAAACCTCCTCACAGACAGGGACCGTAAGGGCTCCCCGGGTCAGTCATTTGGGTTTGAAATCTCCTTTAATATGAATTTCCAGAGGATATTACGAAGGACCTACATGGGCAATAAAACATTGGGTGAAGCAGCTAAAGATGCATTTCTGCAATGGTCTCCTTAAATGTCCATAAATACATACACATGAGGCACAAGAGGACACGCTGCGTGTTCCGCCCTCTGGAAAGCAGGTTTTGGAGGAATGCCGCTCAAGCCGCCTCGCCTTCGCTGCAGAGCCGGCCACCCAGCCAGAGCCCAGCTCGAGTACTCCAGAGCAAACAAGCAGCCCTTGTGCTGCAGGCTGGAGCCCCGGGGTCACTGGACACAGCACACAGCCCCTTTGGCCTTCTGGAAGGAAGGGTCCTGAGGCTTCAGGGGGCCAGGTCAGCCCACCCCTCAGGACTGGGTGTGTTTCTCGTGTCCACCTTCTCCTCGCCTGAGCTCCAGAGAGAGGCCAGCCCGCCTGTTGAGTGTGGCTGCCTCTTCCCAGCCTAGCCCCTTCCACACCCTTGGCAAGTCACGGGGGCCCCTCCAAATATGCATAGGGGGTCTTTTAAGGGATGGTGGTGTATGGTACATGAGACTGAATAGTTGCCGTGACAACCAAGCATGGACCTGTGGCTTGAAACAATACAGTTCAGGAGGCCAGAATCCAAACCCCAGGTATTGGCAGAGTGGACTCCTCCCGGGGTCCTGGGGAGCCTCTCCCAGCTGCTGGGGGTCCTTGGTGGCCCCCGGTTATAAATGCATGTCTGCTCTCCCTGCCTCCACCCTCACATGGCCTTCGTCCCTCGGAGGGTCTCTCTCCTCTTCTTAGAAGGTCACCAGGCAATCGGATTAACTCTCCCTACTCCAGCATGACCTCGTCTCAACATCTGCAAGGACCTTTCGTCCAAGTACCATTGCACTCTGAGGTCCTGGGGGTTATGACTGCAACATACCTTTTTGGGGAACACAATGCAACCTCCAACAGATGACTTTCTACTCTTGGTCGCTGCTGAGGCTGTAACCAGGCTTCCAGAACCCCAGATACATTTATTCGACTCGCCCACAGTAATTAAGCCCCTGCCAGGCCTGGTGCAGAACTCAGGGATTGCATGGCGAGTAAACCGAGGCTGTGCACCTGCGGGGGGCAGCACCGGACAGAGGTGAGGACGGAGGGCCTGGGGGAGAGGGGTGGAGGGGCTTGGCGAGGAGCTTGAGCCAAGGAGGCAATGGGGGCTTGGCCTTAGCCAGAGAGCAGAAAACGGAAGCCAGAGACCCTGGGGCGGATGGAGTCAACAGGTGTCAGAATGCCCCAAACAGCCCGGCCCGAGGGCATGGGCTCCCCGGCAGCAGGAGGACGGAAAATACTCCCCAGAGACTGAGCGAAGCCCCGCCACCCAGCCCTGCTGGTGGGAACAGACGTCAGCAAAGACTTCCGAGAGGACCAGTTAGCGGAAGCCTCCGCTCCGGTGAGCCGCCGCGGACGACACGTCCCACAGCCCCCGTCCCACCTGCGCCACACGCGGGGGGCTCTCGTGGAGGCCGTGGCATTCCTCGGGGCGCCCGGGAGCGGCAGGTCACCTACGCTGAAAAATTCGGGAGGCCCGTATCTAAATTCTGGTCTCCAAACTACTTAACTAGTGGGACAATGGCTGTAGCCTGGTACCAGCTGGGAACCCCGAGTACGACTCTCCTTCCGCGCGTCTGCGGTCCACGGCAGTGTGCACGGAACGGGAGATCAGGCAGACACGCTGGTGACGACACTCTTCAGGGTGCGGTCCCCCCCAACGTCTCTGTGTGTGAATCCGAGTGCTACACGGACGCACGCGTATTCGGGAAACGGAGTGAGACAAAACACACCAAATTGCCAAGAGGGATGATTTCTGGTTGGCAGTGTTTGGGGTCCTATTTAGAAGTTCACGTCTTTGTTCTTATGTATCTGTAGCACGGCTTCGTGAAAGAAGCCGAGGGCAACACGGAAGACACGTGCTCTCTTAGAGCATTTGAGCAGCACAGACGGCTTCTTCCTCTGACGGCTTTGCTAAATCTCACTTTCCGAGTTTCCCTCTGGGACACAACCTCCCCAGCTCTGCCCTGGGAGACGGGTCTGCTGCTCCGGGCACGGCCGCCGGCCGCCCAAACAGCACGCTCCGGGATGTCCGTCCCAGATGCCGCAGGCGTCCGCGGGCACCTGCCCCGGGGAGCAGGCATGGAGGGGACGGACATTTGGAACGAAGGGTGAGAACAGAAAAGGGGCAGCTTGCGCACATGTGTATGTGTTCGCGCGCATGTGAGAGGGGGGTGTGAACTGAGTCCACACTGATTCATCTGGACACAAAGAGGACAAGTCCTGTCTCCGGGGACCGTCAATCGGGCCATTTTCACCGGTACTTAATCCCCCTCAGAGCAAAGCAAATATTTTAGCATTTTCAATATATATTTTAAGGGTCTGGTTTGAAAACCCAGAAGCCAGGAAACCTGAGCTCAGGCTGAAATTCTCTCTGCAAGCAGGTCTGGGGCAGCGCAGACGACATGAATTACACCGACCATTACCTCAAGACACGCTGCTCCGAGTTGGCATAAAATTGCCCATTTCCTGGGGTGATATAAGGGGCCTTATTCTCGACGCTTGGTCGATATCAGGAGCTACTATTTCGTGCCTGACACATTGGTCATTTTAATCACTCTGGCCTCCGGATCCGGGCCGTGCCCCACTCTTCTGTGACCGTATTTCTGACTCCGTCTGCAGTTTCCACCGCCTGGTCCTTTGGACGGGCTCATATCATCCAGGAAAGTCGAGGGCCTCGTCCCTCCGGGGCACGTCAAGAAATGGAGGAAACTTTATAAGCAATGGAATAAATAACAGCACAGTCAGCTGGTGAGGCCTTGGGAGTTGTAACTGGGGAAGGAACAAGCTGGCTCCAAGCACCTCCCCGCCGCGTGTGTGCGTGTGTGCGTGTGTGCGTGTGTGTGTGTGTGTGTGTGCAGGCGCGTGCGTGTGTGGACGGGCGGGCGCGCACACTCCACCCCCCGCCCACCAATGCCGCTCCCCTGCGGCGTCCCAATTTCCAAGGAGCTCGGTTCACCCTCCTGCCCGCCGTGGTGGAGGACTGGACACCGGCCCCCTTGGGGTCCTTCCCACAGCCAGTTCGCTCTAACGCCGGTTTGCAAACAGGGCTTCGTTCCCATGTGCGTAGAGAGCAATCGGAGCAGGATGCGGCCCCGAAAGTCGGGCTTGCTTATGTGCGATTTTGTCTGGAAGAGACAGAGGGATGAGGAAAGGCCGTGCTCTGCCCCCGGGGGAGCCGAGTCATTCGGGAGCGCGCCTCAGCATCCCTGTCCACCTCGGTGCACCCACCCGTGGCAGCTGGCACACCTTCCCGTGTGACTCCCAATGGCCTTCCTCCGCCCCCTCGGCAACTCAGGACCTGCAGCCTCGCTCCACCATGGCCACCGGCCCCCACAGGGCTCCTCCACGGCGCCAGCTGCACTGGGCTGCAGCATTGCTGTATTTCCAGCCCCAGAACAGCGTGCTCCCCGATCTCACCGCACGGGTCACTCTCCAGGTTCCTGGCTGTCGCCCCGACCCCATTCCCCACGAGCCCTGTGGGGTCAGCAGTCCCTTCTGCCTAAGCCCCGACTGGAAGGAGCACCGATGTCACCTCCCAGCAGAACTGACCACACTTGCATAACTTCTTTGACTCAGGAGAGGTTACAGGCAAAATCTCAGTTGCTCGTGGCATTTCAGGCCCTGGGAAGATGTGGGGACGGTGCTGGGGAGACGCAGGGGAGAGCAGGATGGCCAGGACCTCTCTGGAGGGTGGAGAGAAGTGGCCGTAGCCGAGGCTTGGCGGTTGCTTGTGTGGTGGGCTGAGGAATCCCACCCATGGTACCCACGTCCTAATCCCTGGAATCCGTGAGTGTTCTCTTAGGGCAAAAGGAACTTGTCAGATGTGACCAGGTTAAGGATCTGGAGAGGGGGAGATCACCGTGGATTATCTGGGTGGACGCTAAATGTCATCCGAAGCGCCCGCATGGACAGGGTAGGGGGAAAACTGACCAGAGAAGGAGCAGTGTGACCCTGAAGCCGGATGCTGTGGTTTGAGAAGGGGGGACAAGGTCACAAGCACCGAGAGCAGCTGTCCGAGGCAGGGACCCGATTCTCCCCCGCAGCCTCTGGAGGGACCATGGCCCTGCTGACACCTTGACTTCAGTTGCATGAAAGTGGTTTTGGTTTTATTTTTGGATTTATGACCTCTAGAACTACAAGAGAATAAATGTGTTGTGTTAAGCCACCAACTTTGGGATAATCTATTACAGCAGCCACGGAAACTAATAGACAAACTCTTTGGACAAGACGCAGTCTTAGGAACAGCCTGAGCCTGGAGGCAGGAGGGCAGCCCTCGCCCCAGATGGTTTGCCCAGTTTCTCTGCTTCTCGGGGGTCCCCGCTGCAGAACGGCTTTGGCAGGAGCTGAAACTACTCTGTGACAACCGGGTGTCTCTGGGTTGCTTGGAGAAGTCTATGAAAAATGTCACTGTGAGTAGCACCCCCGGTGTCTGACCCGGAGAAGGCAGGTGGCCCTTGGGTTTTCCTTCTTTCTTCGAGGACCCCCTAACCCTGGCTCCCACCCACCCCCTTACCCCACTCAGCATCCTGCAGCTCAGTGCCATGGATTTTTCTGGGACCAGCCCCCACTCTGGGCTGAACCCTCTTCCCAGCGTGGGACCCTCCAGCCCCCCCGACCCCGCCTGCTGCTCCTCGGTAACACCATTACTGTAACCCAGAAAAGTGCTTTAGGGTGCAGTTTGCAGGAGAGACATTACCCAAGATAAGGTCTGATGGCATTGGGCTGCTTTTCCTAGCATTCATCTTCCAAATGCCATTAATCTGTGCTGCTCTCCGAGGAGGACAGACTCACACTCTGGCTTCCATTAACAACCAAGCCATTACCACTGGCTACTTTCGGGGCTGCGGCTCAGGCTCCAGTTCTGTTCTATTTAATCTGGGGGGTGCGCAGGCTTGGGGTGGGGGTGGGGGGTCCTGTGCCCCTGAGCTTTGCCCTGGAAATTTCAAAGCCCTTGGCTTTCCTGCCTCCCACATGATTTTGGAGCTGGGAGTGAGGGGAGGGGCTGCCACCCAGGGGTCCTTGGTGGGGAACAAGGTCTGTCCTGGGCAGATGGCAGGGGACGGGCCAAGGTTCTTGGGGAGAGTGTGGCCTGTGGGCTGGACCCCCTCACCAGTGCCCGATCGTGCTGGGTGGGGGCTGGGCTCCGGGAAGAGCCGACGGTCCTGACCGATCAATGCCACGAACGCATTCATTCTCAACTGACCCTTTATCTGGGGAGAGGGGGCACCCTCTTTCTGACCCGGGGGCTCTCGTGTGGAGGGGAGGGAGCTGCGCCAACGGACAAACCACCGGGAAATTGTCCCTCAGCAAAGGGACAGCTGTCGCGAATCCAGGTCCTCACAAAGACCCTCATGTCATAGGGAGCTCTGGGCACTCTTTGTTCTTGACACACATGCTGGCCCGGAGCCTCCTGGAGCCAGGCTGGTCTCAGTGCTTCCAGGGTGAGGACCATGGAATCAGCTGATAAAAAAAGAAAAAGGCAGAGAAATGTAACTTATTACTGGGTCCAGTTTGTGTGATTTCTCCTTGTGCGGAGCCTCCTGAGTTCAAGGGTCCCGTGCCCTCGCGAGCACTGTTTAAAGGTGGCAGTAAGGGCGCCTGGGGGGCTCAGTCGGGGAAGGTGGCGGTAAGATGCGGCGCGGGGAGGAGAGGCCGGACGGAGGCCCTGTGGGAGGATGGAGGAAGCAGCCTCCCTGGAGACAGACCGTGGACTTGGCAGCTGATTGCCAAGGACAGACTCACATCACACCAGGATTCCAGGAGCCCCGTGAGCCATCCGGCCAGACAGGAAGCTGCTGGATCCCCCGAAGCGGCCGCCTGCCGGGTCAGGTGCGGAGAAGATTACCTGGGCGGTGTGAGCGGTGTGGGGAAGCAGCGACTCGACTCACCGGTGTGTAATCCTTCATGCTGACACTCACCCACGTCACTGACGAAGCACACAGTTCACTGCTGCAGCCTCATCTGGAAGAAGTCACTATTCTGGGACACGCATGCACGCAGACCTG
Organism: Ailurus styani; assembly: GCA_002007465.1. Taxonomy (NCBI): domain Eukaryota; kingdom Metazoa; phylum Chordata; class Mammalia; order Carnivora; family Ailuridae; genus Ailurus; species Ailurus styani. The sequence continues at coordinate 42,985 of LNAC01000380.1, read as the reverse complement.
GCCGCAGACCCTTGGGTGACCAGAGCGGATACCTGGGGCCAAATGCAAAGAGGCAAGGACGGTCAGGACGGCCCGAGGCCAGAGCCTTGGGGGGCAGCGGGGAAGGGAAAAAAGCAAGTGAGGAATCAGAACAGAGTTTCTGGAAGAACTGACGTCTGAACTGAGGATAGAGAACAGTCTGGGCGAAGAAATAAGGAGACTGGAGTGAGACCCCACACCCCACGGAGACCCCTGGGGTCCCACCTCAGCCCGCAGGGATGTGCGGGCTCATGAGGGGAGCTTGGGGTGCCTCTGTGCACGAGGGGTGACGGGCAGACCCTGCCACAGCTCCTCCACACTCCACGGGCCCCACGTGTTGGTGAAATTCTTCCCCTCCTGCCACACCACCGAAAATCACACCAACGGAGACGCTTCCTGAACCGGCCCCGGAAGGCAATCTGGGCTCCCACACGCCACACCTTTGTGGGAATGGAGCCAGTGGGTTCCTTTCAGGTTTAGGAGACGAGAAGCTATGTCTGGAAGGTGGTGGGACCGGGGTGGGACGGGGGCCGGTGGGGGTAGGAGAGCCCGCGTGACACCCTGATGGGGGCCCAGGGAAGGAGGCACGTGGCGGGAGCGTTGCTGGGGGCGGGGGTGGACCAAGGGCTGCCAGGGGCAGGAGACTCCGGGACATGCCGTCATGCAGGGAAGGGTCAACTCACCACACTGGCTGCCGGCAAAGTTCAATTTTAAAAATCAAGACCCACCCACCCCCAAAAGGATGGAGAACCAGGTGCCCCTGCTTAACTGTGACATTTCCGTCCCCAAGAAGGACAAAGGAGCAGAGGCAGGGGCTGACGGGTGTTCCCCCATGCCACAGTGTCGCCACTCAGGGAAAGCCCACTGGTGACCTGCCGGCTGGCTCACTGTCCACGACCTGGTGGCTACAGGCCGAGGTGGCAATTTTGACGTTTGTCCTGCCTGTGTGTCTGCAGGCGGTGGTCTTTCCCTCTGATCTGCTTGTGGGGAGCACAGTAATAATCTCCAATGAAAATAATAACCTCACATGTCCATCCTGTGAGAAAAGAGTTACTCCTCCGAAGCAAAGGATCCTTATCCCCATGGAAATCTGACGCAGCTGGGTGGGTTTTGGCAGACCCTCAGGACCTCCCCATTCCAGCTGGCCACGGACTGAATGTTCCGTTCCCCAAGCCTGACCTCCAGCGCAGCGGTGCTTGGAGGTGATCGGACCACGAGGGTGGGTCCCGCATGAAAAGGCTTCCTGCCCTTATGAAGGGGACCCCAGGGAGCTCCCTCGTCCCTTCCACCCTGTGAGGACACGTCCTACCTGCACCTTGGCTGGCTGGGCTTTGGGCAGCGGGGACAACCTGGCATTGGCCACCAGCATCGTATTCTGATCCGTGTCGTCCCAGGTCTTCAAACAGGGGAGGCCAGAGCTGCACGCGCGTGTGGTGTGCATGAACATGTGTGCGCCCACATCTGACGCCAACCGCCTGGAACAGACTTGTGACTGGTCTCCTGCCTGTGACTTTGGCCTTGGGGCTTCTGATCTGCTTTCCTTTCCTAGGGCCCTGCCCCTGAGGAGGAGGAAGCAGAAGTCAATCAGAAGTGGCACAGGGAACCGGAGCACAGGCTGTTCTCGCCGCTCCCTGCGAAGCAGAGATTTTTCTCCTCGGAGACCCGGCTGCGGACGGTGTCCACGCAGCATCTCCCGCCTGCGTCCGGGGCACACACGTGGCTGCTCTAGCCTCCCCGGAACCAGAGGAGCCATTCTCAGAGCAATAAAGGACCGCGCTCTGGCCGAAGGTGAGGAAATCCAGACACCTTGCAACTCTCCTCCCTGGGAACAGAGCAAGCAAGGTTTCCGCCTGCCCCGTTTCCTTCGGCTGCAAAACCACCTCGGGCTCAGCGGCGAGCTCTGGATTGCGTGTGTGCACGTTTATTTATTTATTTATTTTGCTTCCCAGAAAAGGGAAACCGCCACGAGATGCAATTTAACTTGTAATTTTATTTGCTGTGGAGTAGCTTGAGCAATGATTGTATTTGATGTGGAGTTGAAATGCATAAAGAGATAAATGGCTTAATTTGAATCAATATTAATTTAGTGCAATTTACTTTTAACTTTACTTCACAGCAAATGAAATTACTCTGCTCAGGAGTCATTTGGAAACTTTTCGCCGCTCCGAACGCTGAGCTAAACGGGCAGGGGAACCGTTTGCTGGTACAGGTCTCCGGGGCTGACGGCTCCCGCGCGGGCTGACGAGGAAGACCCTCGGGATGGAATCCGGGAGTTCGAGTCGTCCTGCCCCATTCTGCAAGAAAGCGGGGTGTGGAGCTTGGGGCGCTGACCCCGGAGGCTACCGGTCGCCACTGTGTCCGTGTTCCCCGCCGTGGAACTGCGCTCGTTGGTTTCCCCGAGCGGCAGCAAGAGCGCCGCATGGACCGGCTCCTTCAAGCCCGGCTCTACCGTCTCTCGGTTCCGGAGGCTGGAAGTCCAGATCGGGTGTGGCCGGGCTGGCTCCCGTGGGGCCTCTCCCCTTGGTGTGCAGACGGGCATCTCCTGGCCGCGTCCCCACGGTCGTCTCTCTGCCTGTGTCTGTGTCCTAACCTCCTCTTTCTACAACGACAGCCAGATCGCATCAGACCCGTCCTCGTAACCTCATTTTCTTTTTATTTTTTTCAAAAGATTTATTTATTTGAGACAGAGAGAGAGAGCAGGGGTAGCAGCAGGGAAAGAAGGAGACTCCTTAAGCCGACTTAGCCCTGAGCACAGAGCCCGGTGCAGGGCTCGATCCCACGACCCTGAGATCATGATCTGAGCTGAAATCAAGAGTTGGGCCCTTGAATCCTCCTACGCTGTTGGTGGGAATGCAAGCTGGTGCAGCCACTCTGGAAAACAGTATGANACACCAGTCAGAATGGCTAAAATCAACAAGTCAGGAAATGACAGATGTTGGCGAGGTTGCGGAGAAAGGGGAACCCTCCTACACTGTTGGTGGGAATGCAAACTGGTGCAGCCACTCTGGAAAACAGTATGGAGATTCCTCAAAAAGTTGAAAATGGAGCTACCCTACGACCCAGCAATCGCACTACTGGGTATTTATCCTAAAGACACAAAGGTAGTGATCCTCAGGGGCACGTGCACCTGAATGTTTATAGCAGCAATGTCCACAATAGCCAAACTATGGAAAGAACCTAGATGTCCATCAACAGATGAATGGATAAAGAAGATGTGGTATATATACACAATGGAATACTATGCAGCTATCAAAAGAAATGAAATCTTGCCGTTTGCAACAACGTGGATGGAACTAGACGGTATTATGCTGAACAAAATAAGTCAATCAGAGAAAGACAATTATCATATGATCTCTCTGATATGAGGAACTTGAGGGACAGGGCAGGGGTCGTGGGGGGTAGGGAGGGAAAAATAATGAAACAAGATTGGATGGGGAAGGAGACAAACCATAAGGGACTCTTAATCTCACAAAACAAACTGAGGGTTACTGGGGGGTGGGAGGGTAGGGATAGGGTGGATGGGTTATGGACATTGGGGAGGGTTTGTGCTTTGGTGAATGCTGTGAAAGATGAAAGCCTGATGATTCACAGACCTGTACCCCTTGGGCAAAGAATAAAAATAAAATTAAAAAAAAAAAAAAAGAGTTGGGCCCTTAACCGACTCTGCCACCCAGGCGCCCTGACCTCATGTTCCTATAATCACCTCTGCAAGGATCCTGTCTCCAAATACAGCGATGTTCTGAGGTGCTGGGAGTAGGGACTTGAATATACGGATTTTTGGAGGTCCATTAGCCCATGACAGACTCCCTAGACTCGCCTCCTCCTCCAGTATAAGGGAGATGGATTTGGGCTCCGACGTCACTCCCATGTGCAATAATTTACTTGGAGTGACTCACAGAACCAGAGAAGAGTCCAGGTTCTCCCTCTGATGGCTTCATCCCTGTGCACGGCCCACACGGTGGCCCCACGCAGGTGGGCAGGATAGAGGACAAGGTGTGGGGGCCACAGGGAGAGGCCGCGGGGAGCATGGGCACATTCGCCCTCCAGATATTCCGTCAAGCCTCAGGGCCTCCCTGGGCACCAGGACAAACTCGCAACCTTCCCACTGCCCACACTTACCTGCCTGCCTGCCTTGCTTCTCTCCTCAGCGCCCTGTTTAACTTCGCAAATACCCCATGTCCCCACCTTGTTACCGTTAGGATGCAAGCTCAGGAGGGCAGGGGACTTGGGGTTTCCCACGGCTGTGCCACCCACCAGGGGCAGACGTAAGGTAGGTGCTCAGGGGTCGCCGAGGACAGACGGATGGAGCAGGTGAGGACGGGCGCGTGGACAGATCCCCCAGGTGCGAGGAGGCTGAAGTGGGACAGAGCCCGCGGCAGCGTGCGGCGCAGCCAAGCCTGCTGGAGACGTGCCTCTCCCTCGAGGAAATACGTTCTGATTTTCATCACCTTGGTGAGTGGGAAAATACGATCGTTAAATACAGATGCTCCGTTTATAGGCAACTTTATTGGAATATTTCTGTTCAGTAAATTAATTTGCATCACATAGCATTTCAGTGGTGGGATATGATTTCTGAGAATACTTAGAATTCCGTGGGCGGTCTCCTGTTTGCTCAGCTTCATGTATGGGTCCACATTTTTCTCTTGGTGGGGGAAGATCGTTCTAATCAGATCTTGGCAATGTACAGATAAAAACGTTTGTTTAATTGGACTCCATCAGTCATCATGTGCAGGTTGGGGATTTGACTGGCCATTCAGGGCGAGTCCGGGGTCGGTTGGTGTCTCACTCCAGCTGATTTGTCCAATTCTAATTGGCATCGGGAGAATTACAACCCTCAAAGGGTCTGATGAGAGGATATAAACCATTTCCTTCTGATATTTTATGCCGAAAGTTGATGGTGCAAAATTTAAGCTCCCTGAAGCCTGACAACTCGTTTGTAATAAATTCTAGGAGGAGAAAATGATGACTCTGGGATGTTGCCTCCTTCCACGTGAGCATTATTGCTTTAAGCACAGCCACAGTGATGCACGGCCACGGTAAGTGCTGCTTGCCTGGGCATCTCCTGGACCAAGAACAAGGTCCCAGCGCCCTTGCTTCTAATCCGGAACCGGCATCAAAGGGCTCATCCCCGGGGGGCCCACATGAATTGCTGCTCAACACGTTCAGGTTCTCGTTCCTTCGAACGGAGAGAGGCAGGGAACTCAGAGCATGTGCTGTGGTTCGGAGCCACACGATAGAGCGTCCATAACCACATCACTGTATTGGCAGGCAACCCGTAGATAATGGGTTTTCTAAATTATGCCATACGATTGGTATTTTCACACTTTTTTTCAAATGCAATTTCAAAATTAAATTAGGCCGGATGTGTACAGGATTGTGGTGGACAATATTCAATGTGGACAGCAGCCAGCTCCTTCTCAGTCCACATAGAAGGGAGAGAAAACTAATTAACTTCCAGGGCTCCAGGCCTGGGTCTGTGTGTGCCCATCGGCCGACCCGCCTCCCTGCTCACCACCACCCTGTCTTTCTCAAGGGTGCGGTGGCCTCCGCGGCTTCAGAGCAAAGCCATTCTCCCCTGTTTGCGTGTGGCAGGAGAGAAGGGACAGATGACAGGTGAAGTTAGGGTAGGCGGACAGCAATTTGGGTCCCACCGGTCTCTGCCCCTTCCCACGGCCCTGGCCTGGGGCATGAGTCTAGATTGGAGCTCAGTCCACTAAAGCCGCACTTTACGTTACACGGTTTTCCTTACTGGTGAAGATTTTACATTAGAAAATTCATCTTTACCAGGAGGCAATGTCTTTCCTCAAGCCCCCAGGCACTGTCTCCTTGGGTGACCCTCATCCACATACTAATGTATCATTATTATGTTATATATAATCATATAGTAATAATACGAAAAATATATGATAATATATACAATATATGTATTTTATTATACTGTTCCATATACTAATGTATCATTATTCTGGGCACATAGTAGGAACTTTGTGCATTCGAGGTCATTCCACAAACAGCCTACAAGCTCTGACTTTGCAGACAGTTGTGTTAGGCTCTGTGGGGGACACAAAAATGCACCTGTTATAAATCCTGTCCCCAGGGAGCTTACAGCTGGAAGGCAGCCATAAACAAGTTCTTCAACACAAGGAGACACCCAGCACAGCACACACTAGTCAGCACAGGGTAGAGTACCCTGCACAGGATAGAGTACTGAACACAGGAGGGAGTACCCAGCACAAGATAGAGTACCAAGCACAGGCAGAGTACACAACACAGGACAGAGTATCCAGCACAGGATAGTACCTAGCACAGGATAGAGTACCCAGCACAGAGTACCCAGCATAGGCAGAGTACCCAGCACAGGATAGAGTACCAAGCACAGGCAGAGGAAACAACACAGGACAGAGTGTCCAGCACAGGATAGAGTACCAAGCACAGGATAGGTTACCCAGAATAGGATAAAATACCCAGCATAAGACAGAGTGCCCAGTGCAGGATAGATTACCTAGCACAGGATAGAGTACCTAGCACAGGATAGAGTACCCAGGACAGGATAAAGTACCCAGCATAGGACAGAGTACTCAGAATAGGCAGAGTACTGAGTGCAGGATAGAGTACTCAGCACAGGATAGAGTACCCAGCACAGAGTACCCAGCATAGGCAGAGTACCCAGCACAGGATAGAGTACCAAGCACAGGCAGAGGAAACAACACAGGACAGAGTATCCAGCACAGGATAGATTACCCAGAATAGGATAAAATATCCAGCATAAGACAGAGTGCACAGAGCAGGATAGATTACCTAGCACAGATAGAGTACCCAGCACAGAGTATCCAGCATAGGCAGAGTACCCAGCACAGGATAGAGTACCTAGCACAGGATAGAGTACCCAGGACAGGATAAAGTACCCAGCATAGGACAGAGTACTCAGAATAGGCAGAGTACTGAGTGCAGGATAGAGTACTCAGCACAGGATAGAGTACCCAGCACAGAGTACCCAGCACAGGGCAGAGTACCCAGCACAGGATAGAGTACCAGCATAGAATAGACTACCCAACACAGACAGAATACCCTGGACAGGGCACAGTACCCAGCAGCACAGGAGAGTCACCCAGCACAAACAGAATACCCAGCACAGGACAAAGTACTGAGCACAGGGCCAAGTGGGGTAAGAGCTGTGGGAGCATTCCAGACACTTTTCCCTTTTTCTTCCGAAATTTCTTACCATAATCTGCCTAAGAGGTAACATTTTTTGAAAATTCATATAACATAATATTCTCCATTTTAATCATCTCAAAGTGCAGAGTGCAGTGGCTTTTAGAACACTCGTGAGGCTGTGCAACCATCACCATTAATTCCAGAACATTGCGTCGCCCCAGAAAGCAAGCCTGTGCCCATTAGCCATCACTATGCATTCTCCTCTCTCCCAGAACCTGCAAGACGAGTCCCTTGTCCGTACGAATCTATTTTGGATGTTTTCTATAAACCATCACACAGTCTGTGTCCTGAGGGGTCTGGCTTCTCACTCAGCGAGATGCCCCCAGGGCTCACCTGTGCTGCACCACATGTCTGCGCTTCCTTCCTTCTCACGCCCGGACAAGGTTCTAGCACATGGATTTTGGTTACTCATGACATAGTCATGGACCTTCTGGCTGCTCCTGTATTTGGCTGTTGTGAAGGTGTGACTATGAACACACGTGCACACATTTCTGTTTGAAGATGTTTTCGGGTCTTGAGCATGAACCTGGGAGCAGGTCACTCAGCAATTTTATGTTTAGCTTTTTAAGAAACTCCCAGCTTTTCAATGTTTTGAAGGCTTCAGTCTCTCCAGTAGTTGGCCAATAGTTTCTAAACCTTTAAAAAATCATTATAGTCATCCTCTTGAGAGAGAGAGAGGTTTCTTAATGGGAGTTTCCTTCCTTCCTCTCAGCTCCTCACACTTGATCTGTGACACATTAACGCTGGCCTGGCTTGGTCTGGAGAAGGGTCACGGGGCAGGAATGGGTGCAGGACAGACACCTGGCTGATTGAAGACTGCTTGGTTCTGGGTGGAGCAACAGGTGCATTGAGCTCATAGCCTATCAGAGAGGAGCCACCTAGTCCGGTGCTTCCTCACCAAGCTCCGGGCAGAGAGCACGGCAGGTGCGGGGCCCAGGGCAGGCTTGCCCTTATGGCATAGCTTGGATCTCACCCCCAACAGGGGATGGAGGGCACACAGGGGATGCTCAGAAAGCAGGTGTGACTCTTGAAGATTGTGGCCTGCAAGCCAAGGAGAGAGACCTCAGAAGGGGCCGACTCTGCTGATAGCTTGATCTTGAACTTCCAGCCTCCATGGCTCTGAAAAGTCAATTTCTGTTGTAGAAGCACCCCTTCTTTGGAGAAGTGTCTGTTCATGTCTTCTGCCCATTTTTTTACATGATTATCTGTTTTGGGGGTGTCGAGTTTGAAGAGTTCTTTATAGATCTTGGATATCAGCTGTGGAAAGAGCTGACATGCCCTTCAACAGATGAATGGATAAAGAAGATGTGGTCCAGGGCANATCTCCTCCAGTCCTGTCCACATTGAGACAAAAGTTGGGTATTCATCCTTTCTGATGGCTGCGTAATATTCCATTATATATATGGACCACATCTTCTTAACCCACTGAGCCTTTTTTTTTTTTAAACATTTTATATATTTATTTGACAGAGAGAGAGAGGGAGATCACAAGTAGGCAGAGAGGGGTGCCTGGGTGGCTCAGCGGGTTAAAGCCTCTGCCTTCGGCTCAGGTCATGATCTCAGGGTCCTGGGATTGAGTCCTGTATCGGGCTCTCTGCTCCGCAGGGAGCCTGCTTCCCCCCTCTCTCTGCCTGTCTCTCTGCCTACTTGGTTTTTTTTTTTTTAAGATTTTTTATTTATTTATTTGACACAGAGAGAGAGATCACAAGTAGGCAGAGAGGCAGGCAGAGAGAGGGGGAAGCAGGCTCCCTGCTGAGCAGAGAGCCCGATACAGGACTCAATCCCAGGACCCTGAGATCATGACCTGAGCCGAAGGCAGAGGCTTTAACCCGCTGAGCCACCCAGGCACCCCTCTCTGCCTACTTGTGATCTCCCTCTCTCTCTCTGTCAAATAAATATATAAAATGTTTAAAAAAAAAAAAGGCTCAGTGGGTTAAGAAGATGTGGTCCATATATATAATGGAATATTACGCAGCCATCAGAAAGGATGAATACCCAACTTTTGTCTCAATGTGGACAGGACTGGAGGAGATGATGCTGAGTGAAATAAGTCAAGCAGAGAAAGTCAATTATCGTATGGTTTCACTTACTTGTGAACATAAGGAATAAAATGGAGGACATTAGGGGAAGGAAAGGAAACATAAATTGGGGGAATCGGTGGGGGGAGATGAAAGATGAGAGACTGTGGACTCTGAGAAACAAACTGAGGGTTATGGGGGGTGGGGGGGGAGATAGGTGAGCCTGGTGGTGGGTATTAAGGAGGGCATGGATTGCATGGGGCACTGGGTGTGGTGCATAAACAATGAATCTTGGATCACTGAAAAAATAAAATAAAATTAAGATGTTAAAAAATAAAAAAGAAGCCCCCCTTCTGTGGTAGTGTGAGATGGCACCCTTCAAAACCAATTCAGCATGTCACACGGAGGTATCAGTTTCCCTGGGTCCCTGCAAGGAGCTCTTTAGTCCTTTCATCTGGTCCCCCAGGAAGGACCTGCCCAGAGGCAGCAAGATTGGCGGAGGGTGAGTGGGAGGGCATGTGGAGAGTTCTGACATCCTATGGTGGGGGTTGGAATTATTTACTTGAAAGTGGCACCATCATCTGCTCTTTCCAGCAGGTCCTCCCCTGACCAACGGCCAAATGCCATCTAACTTTGACCCCACTCTCATCCCTATCATTTACTCTTAAGACACTACTTGGGAGGACAAGGGAGTCTCTACTCTGCGTCATAGGGAGGGAGCTGGAGCCCAGAGTGGCTGGGGACCTACCCGAGGTCACGGAGCATCCCTCAGCAAGGCTGGAGTGAGACGCTGTGTTCTGAGCCACTCAGCCAGCAAGAACCCGGGGTGGAGGGAGGAAGGCAGGCAGAACCCTCCTCCCAAGTCTGAGCCGTAAGCTGTGCCTGCTGACGTGAAGAGCAGCTGAGATGTTTGCGTGGATTGCTAAGGCCAGAGCAAGTCTTAGTCCCAGACTTCGTTCACTGGGCTGCACTGGGGGGACGAGAAGAGTACGCGCCTGGAGAGAACAGAGAGGGCGTCCCCTTTGCGCCAGCGCTCCCGCACGCTGGGGACACGCACCATGCTGCAGGTCTGCTTTCCGGCTGGCGTCTTCTCCAGGGCTGAGGTCACTTGTCCTGTTGACAGAGGTGGCGTGAGCATGGCGGGACGGAAGATAGGATTCAGTCATAACTACATGTATTTTCCTCACAGTTCAAAGGGATTAGGAGCCCTGTTCTGTGCGTGCTTCAGGTCCGTCTAGCACCTGGCGCGCAGTAGGTAGATTACAAGTGAGAGCGTAATTGAGTTCGGTTGACTGAAACCCTCTCCACTGCCCATTGGCGGCACCAAGGGGCCCCCAGGCTCAGAACAGCACGAATGAGGAAGGCAGAGGCCTGGTTCGAGACCATCAGATTGCCTGTTCAGGGGACTGGGCTCCACATAGCATTTTTCTTTTTCGTTCCCTTTCTTTCCGTGATAGGTTGGCGTGGTCTCACACGGTCCTAGCGCCGCCTCACTTCCAGCGGTAATAGGTTCTTGAACAGCTGTTCCGTTATGTATTAAACACAGCACTTATCTTTCTAAAAAATGGGCAAGGACTTTGAACATTGGTTTCTACCTTCAGGCTAAGGTTGTTTCTTTCGGGAAATGGTGGTAGAATAAAGGATGTTTTGATCTGTTTTGCATTTGCCTTAAAAAATAAAAATCACACCCAACATTTGACAGCTCATCCGTTACTCCTACCTTCTCCTTTCATTAGGTTGGTGCACACATGGAGAAAGGCGCTTTGCTCTGCAACGCATTCCCCTTGTTCTGGAAAGGCCGTGGGAGGGAGGGTGCCTGGATGCCTAATGATCACGGCATGTCGGGAAGGAGGAAGGCACAGCTGAGAAACACGCACACCCAGTGGAGAGTCCCCATCTGCTGCTCCCAACCGTGGGACCTCAGCGAGGTACCTGAGGTCTTCCCAGGTTTCTGTGGATCCTAGTAAAGCGGGCACTGTGTCGGAACCAGCCCCGCAAGGCTGCTGTGGCACTGACGCAGACCACGTTTACAAAAGTGCCTGGAACAGAGCAAGAGTGTCTCTAGCTGTGGTTGACATCCATCTTTCTAGGCTTTGACACACTTAGGGAGAGCTAAGAGGCCAGTGCCATCCAGGTTTCTGGCTATACCAGAGGTTCAGCCTGCAAAAGGAAGGTTGTCGACCACGCCTGGGAAAAGCTTTGGACTCATTAAAATGAGCTGATGTGAAGCACACGGAAAGTCCCCTGACCATCGTCCCAGTTAAGCAGACATACTGTTTGTTAAGGGAACGGTGATTATGCAGATTCTACTGTATTAATGACAGTACATCTGAGTAATGTCCTGTGCGTAGCCTCCCGCCCAGTGCAGTCACTAAGTCCGTGCGGTAATTACGCAAGCCTACCTGCACAGGACTGCAAAGCTCCCACCAGCAAATTTCTTCCATCTGCACGGGAAATGGTGCCTCTTTGGGTGCACCTAGTGGCATGGTTAGCTTAGGACAGAAAGAGAACAAGCAAATCACTTTTTGACGGCATTTAAAGGTAAGCTTGGACGAGTTCACCATGGAAATGAGAGAAAGGTGGGGGCGTGGCTGATGAGAACACAGCCCTTTCAAAAGGAACTCACTGCCTTTCCATCTTCCTTCCGAACGCACTTCCATCAAACCCAAAAGATACAGGAATTGACTTGAGTTTTGAATCTTAACAGTAAATGCTTTATGGGAGACATTTATTTCTTATTCATTAGATTTACATTTACGTAAAGAACATTTCTCTCAAAAGAGTGAAGCAATTGCCTATTAAAATTTAAAAAAAATAAGTGGCAGCGAGTTTAGCTGCTAGAAATAAAAGAATGTTGTGCCGTATGTATCCTCTTCTGTAAGATGAAAGCTATGCAGGAAACCATCCTGCCCAGTGAAGGGCCTCAGGAAACACAATGGTAGAAGCCCCTTCCACCAGACCACTTTATCATAGCTAAAGCAGCAAACAGGAGATCCCAGATGATGGCTTAGCTGCCTACACCCAGTCCCTGGGTTGGCCAACTCTGGAAACACTGAACATAGAAAAGAAAGAAAAGTCAAAAGAAGCAATCCAAGACTTCCTTTCTCCCCACCTCCCTCTGTCCCTCCCTCCCTGCCTCCCTCCCTCCTTCTCTCCTTCCTTCCTTCCTTCCTTCCTTCCTTCCTTCCTTCCTTCCTTCCCCCCTTTTTAAATTTGGAACAGGAGCTGCAGTTGACAATGGCACTAAGGGAAAAAGGAGGGAGCCAAAGAGAAGAAATATCCAGTAGTCAGGATGGGACCCAGAAGTCAGGTGCCACGAGTAGGCTTCTGGGATTTCATCATGAAGGTTTGGAGCCGAACACAGCACCACAGAAGAGAGAGAAAGAGAACAGAAAGGAAGATGGCCAAGCCGTGGTCCAGAGACAGGAAGAGGATGAGGTTCTTGGTTGGTAAGGTGGGACATGGCTGCTGCAGGCTCCTGGGACCATGACTTCCCAAGGAGGGCCTGTAACAACCTTGCAGAAAGGGGAAGGAGGAGGGGCGAACAAGGCTTGTAAATTCAGCCGTGACCTTGGCGTGCTGCCTCAGATGGGCTCTGGGTGCACTCCATGGGTTGAAATGGAGCAGGGGGTGGGATAGGAAGGAATGGCGGTGCACAGAACTGGGTGAGGAAAGCCAGAGGAACATTGACACTGTGGTTCTTGGTCTAAAAAGGACAGAGCACGCACCCAGAGAGTTTGTTAAAATACACCGTCTGCTTGGGGGGCTGGATCGAGTCAGAGGTTCTGCAACGGGTTTACCAGGGGAGCGACGCTGAAAGACAGGATCTCCGAGGCCCCAGACCCGAGAACCAGAATCTGCATTTCAGTAAGGGCCCCTGGAGGTTTACAGGCACATGAGATGGCTCTGGTTTAGACCATTCATCTTAAGAGATGACCATGAAAACAGAGAGGTTGGAAAGCACAGAGAGGAGAAGGTACACAAAAGAATGTGCCATTTTTTAAAAAGATTGATTTATTAGCACAGCAGATATGAATAAACACCACCTACGCGTGTGGAGACAGCCGTGCGTGAGACAGGCTCATCGTGTTTACTCCCTTCCAGGGGCGGCAGCAGGACACGCACACATACGTGAAAGGGAAGGTGTCCAGAAAAATCAAGCCAGCCCATGTGATGGCGAGTGTTTGGGGGTTCTGCAGTGGGTGTCAGCAGTGAGCCCAGACCCCAAACACAAGGAGTTAGTCGTGGAAAGATCTAGAGAACTTTCCAGAGAGGGGTGACATCGTGTGCAAAGCCTAGGGGCAGACGGAGCTAAACTGGCTAACACAGTGAGATACCACTTCACTCCAGTCGGGATGGCCACTCTCAGACCGACAAGAAGTAATGAGTACTGGGGAGGATGCGGGGAAAGGGAACCCTGCTGCACTGTTGGTGGGGATGCAAGCTGGCGCAGCTACTCCGGAGAACAGTACGGAGGGGTCTCAAAATATTAAAGTACAACCACCCTGTGGTCCAGCAATCCCACTTTTGGGTATTTATCCAAACAACTAAGTCAGGATCTCGAAGAGATAATCTACACTCCCGTGTTCATTGCAGCATTATTCACATTAGCCAAGATATGGGAATAGCGTCAACGTCCATCAACAGATGAATGGATAAAGAAAATGTGATGTATACATACACAATGGGGTATTATTTAGCCCCAGAAAAAGGAAATCTTGCCACTTGCAGCAGCGCAGACGGTCCTGGAAGACATGATGCTAACATGATGCACAAGTCAAACACAGACAAGCACCAAGCAATCTCACTTGTATGTGGAATGTAAGGTAGTCAAACATACAGAAACAGAGGGTAGAATGGTGGGTGCCAGGGACTGGGAGAGAGAACAGGGGAGATGCTGCTCAACAGGGAAAAAGGTGCCATTATGCAAGAGGAATAAGTTTAGGTATCTGCTATGCAGGGCTGTTTATTATTAGCAACATGGCACCGTGTACTTCAGCATATGCTAAAGGATAGATCTCATGTTCAGTGTTCTTACAAAGAAGAAGAAGAAGGGGAAGAGGGGGAAGAAGAAGAAGATGATGAAGAAGAGGAAGAGGAAGTAGAAGAAGGAGGACGAGGTGGAGAAGAAGAAGAAGAAGAAGAGGAAGAGGAAGAGGAGGAGGAGGAGGAGGAGGAGGAAGGGGCCCCTGGGTGGTCAGTCAAGCATCTGCCTTTGGCTCAGGTCATGATCCCTGTGTCCTGGTATCGAGTCCCAAGTCGGGCTCCCTGCTCAGTGGGAAGCCTGCTTCTCCCTCTCCCACACCCCCTCGTGTTCCCTCTCTCGCTGTCTCTCTCTCTCTCTCACTCTCTCTCTCTCTGAAAAAAAAGAGTATTGTAGGCAGGCCAGTAGAATCAGAGCATGGAAAGGGGCAGGGGTTGGTTGTTGGGGATGAGGTTGGTTGGAGAGACAGGACCTCCTGGTTTACTGTGAGGGGCATGGATCTTGGCCTCAGATTGGGTCAGCCAGGCCTCAGCCCCAACTGTGGTTGAGATGAAGACAAGCCAGCTGGGACACAAGGGATAACGAAGGTCTTGGGACGCACGTTTGCTGCAAGCAGGAAGAAGAACTTTCTGGAAAGGCGATTAGGAATTGCATGGCTTTCCACTGGTGATCATCCCCCCCCCCTCCAAAGCAATCATTCAGAAAATTTAGTCCTAGAAAAAAGAGAGCGGGGAGAGAGATAAACTATAGTTTGGGTTTTAGAGGGGAAACTTTGCAGTTTGGGTGCAGAGAAGCCCGGTGGGCTGCCCGGGCACTTGGCTGGGAAGAGGCTGTAGATCACAATAACAGAATATTTATGCTGCTGTTCCACCTCTCTCCAGCTCTGTACTAAATTCTTCACATTTAAGTTCACCTCATGCTCCGAGAGGGACTTTCATTAGCTCTGCACGGGTAATGTATAACGGTCCAGCTCGCAGACATTTGCTGATCAGCCGTGCAGGTAACAAGACCGCCGGCTACCTGGCATCATTCTGCAAATATTTGCCACAGATAGGATTGCTCAGTGATGGTCAACCTGTGGCCAGCCTTAAATATTCAAGGCCAGTGAAGACAAGCTTAGGGAGAAAGGGGTGGGTGGGGTGGTATCCATAGGGAAACAGAAGTCTGTGGGGTGTCTGCCCAGCAGGGACTCTCTGGGGAGAAAACGCCCACCCAGGAGAAGTCCCCACACTTGAGCCCCCCAGAATTCACCAACCAGTTCCTTCGCGTCTTTGAACAACTTGGGAGAACCCACCCCACCCCACCCTTCCTGCAGTCCTACCCACCCCAGCATCCTCACTCTTGGGAAGGACTAGAGGGACCCCACGAATATGACTAGGGGGTCCCTTGGTTGAAAATCCCTCCCCAGTGATACCCAGAATTCTACCACCAGCTCCAGGAAGGCGTTCTTTCTCGGCTGCAAGGACTCCTGGGAGAGGAAGTGTGTTAAGTTCCGAGAACGTCAGTGGAAATGGTTTTATCCAGTTGTAAGGGTGCCAGCCAGCAGAACATGGACCCAGGAAGTGGTAAGCGAAGATCATCTTTATAAAGATGCTAAAGAACATCTTTAGCAGATGGTTCTTCCAAGGGGGAGTCCCACTGGCGGCTACAAGAGCTTGGACCCCGGGAAGGTTTTCTCATGCACCAGCTGCCAGCCTCACTGCGTCTTCCTGGGTCCCCAGAGCGCCTGGCTGGTGCGGGGATGCAGGATTAGGGTATTCCCGTTTTACAGATGGTGCCACCAGGAGGGGCACAGCCTAAGCTCATGGTATCCTCTACCCCACGCGGCATTTTCCTGGGAGTCTGTTACGCATCCAGCAGCACTGGGCTGGTGATTTGATTCCAGACACTTAGGATCCTCTTTGTTGGTCTTTGGGGCTATCCCAGCATCTCCAGGACACGCCCTGCCAGTCACCGCCCCAAGTGGTCCTTGGCCTTCGTCCTCTCCTCCACTGCACCCCAGAATAAGGACCTTGTTTATTTAGCAGGTAAGTATAACATGAACACCTGCCCCAAGTACGTGGTGAAGCAGCACTCGGGGCACCAGATGGAAGGCACGTAGGCCGCACCCCTGCAAAGGTTAGGGGGCCTTCGGGCTCCACATTTGACTCACGAGCCTCACAGCAGGTGGCCCTTCCAGGGAATGTGCAGACTACGTGTAGGAGCAGCCGCAAAGACCACCACAAGATGAGCTTCTTTGACACAAGGACTACTTCGAGCTGAAGGCCATAGAGAACCAGCAGACACAGGAAAAGGCCTAAGAACAGAGGGTACGTTTTCCTTTTGTAAAGGAGATTTCATTTATAAAGGAAATTCCCATTTGTGGGACGTCTCCTTCTCCTGTACCTTGAAGAGGACTCTTCACAGCTCTTATTCCTGGAGACGGCAGGCCTTACATCTGCTTAACAAACCCCACTGAACAACGCTCGGGTACCACTCCTTTCCTAGAGACCTTAGAGACCTAGAGACCTCCCCGCAGCTTGACTCCCAGCCTTGAAGCCCCAAACGCCCTCTCCTGTGTTGGCCCGAGTTCTAGCCACCACTTGGGGTTACTCATTGCGGGGTGTTCCCACTGGTACACACCAGACGCACCTGTTCGTGCACTTCTGCTTGTGATCTTCCTCTTGATCTGTCTTCACCCAGTCTCATTGGCAGGGCCCAGCAGGAGAGCCTGAGACGGTCAGAGGGAAAGATCGCTGTCCCTCACCCCTAGTGTGCCATCCCACGTCCCTCCTTCTCTTCCCCGCCAAGGCTTCCTTGCCGGAGACTGGTGTGAGACATCGGTCTGATTTGGGCAAGATGAAGTGGCCACTCTACCGGCTCGTTCACTGACATGCACTGACTGCCAAGCAAGAGGCCTTCCAGACAACCTTCTGGACTCCTGATAACCCCGTGAGGTGGGAACTATTTGCCCTGTGTGAGAGCAGGGGAGACAGAGAATCCAAAGGCGTAAATGACTTGGCCGAGGTCCCTGAGAGTGACCGTGAGCCAGTAATGGCCTCTTCATCCACCTCCAAAGTGACTTGTCTGAGCTCACAGCTTGAATGTGGATGGGCCAAGACACCTCGGGGACCTGTGCTGCCTTGAGGCTCTGCAGCCCCTCCACTCCACACCATAGACAGCTGCCCCTGGGGACACTCCCACGGTCAGCCCTGCGGGAAGGGACAGCTTCCGCGCAAGGGGTGCCCAGGTCCCGTCTGCCCGAGCGCACAGGTCTGTCTTCACCCTGTGGTCCCTGTCCCACACCGCGGCAGTCCCAGCGCCCCTGCATGCAATGTTCTTTCTTCTCTGGCAGAGGAATCGGAGGCTCGGATGAGCTTTAATTTGTGACTGGACACGTTTCAACGACATATTTCCAAATCAGATGTTTCATCTACTCCATTTATCCTAAATTCCATGACTCTATTTCAGAGCCTAACAGACCTCCACTTGGGAAACTGACACATCCAAATGGACTATTTGGATGGAAGCTTCCATCTGACCAAGTGCAGCCAAAGTACCCGGCAAATGGAAAATGCAAACATATGGCAGAAGGAGAACAGCAGGTTTGTGGCCACATTATGAGCCCTGTGACAAATGGGGCTCTTGCAGGGGCACAAAACTCTTAATGTCTTTGCTCATGGTGGATGGCCTTTGGGGCAGAATAGTAATCATCGTTCCTGAGAATTTCCGTTCAAGTTAACTCCTAAATAAATCAGCAACACTCAAAAATGTTCAATCGTAGCATTTCTTCTTACGAAGTCTTGTTGTGTCTATTTTTTTGTCAAGCACTGCAGCCTTAGTGCAAAAATTAAAAGCCAGAGAGTAGTTTTGGTTGAAGGAAAACCCAGTTCCACTAAAAGCAGCAGCAGAGGAAGAAAGGGTGGGAGAGAATCAGGTGGGAAATGCAGCATACCGCGGGATCACACCCATGTGGACGGGGGGCGGGAGTTCGTCCTCTGGTTGCTGGTGCCCTTGGATCCCTGAGACATTGAGGAAGGAGCACGAATGAATGGGATTGAGGACTGATTTCAGAATCTAGCGGTAATGTTCCAGGAGAGGGTGCCTCCTTCAGAGCCTCCTGCTTGAGGTCCGAGATCCATTCAGAATGCGCAGGTTTCTCTGTAGCTAAAGCACACTTCACCAAGACTGGGGTGAAAGCTGGAGAAAAGAACCCCAGGAGAACACACCCCAGAGAGCTCCAGGGGGATGGCCCTTGGATTCCATATTCGTCAGGGTTCTGCAGAGAGGCAGAGCCAATGGGATGTCAATGTCTATACCATATCCACATCTGTATGTATCTATACATTTTTCTCCACCGACCTATTACCAGGTTGGGGATGCCTTGTATTTTAAGAAACTTAGATTTTGGTGGCCCATCAATTGCCCCTAATAGTTACCAGCTAGTAGATAATAAATCAACTTAGTAGAATAAGCATCTACGTACGTACCTACCTACCTACCTACCTACCTATCTATCAACTTATCAAAATTTGTTTTAAGGATTGGCTCCCCAGATTGTGGGGGCCAGCAAGTCCAAAATCTACAGGGCAGCTTGACAGGCTGGAGACCCAGGGAAGAGTTGACAAGGCAGAGTTGAGTCTGAAATCTGCAGCCTGGAGGCAGAATTCCTTCCCCCTTGGAGACCCCAGTCTTCTTCTCTTCAGGTCTTCAGCTGATTGGATGATGCCTACCCATGTCATCTGCTCTACTCAAAGGCTACTGATTTAAAGGTTAATCACATCTAAAAAAATACCTTCACAGCAACATCTGGACTGGTGTTTGACTAAACACTGGGCGTCACGGCCCAGTCAAGTTGACACATGAAATGAACCATTAGAGAGTCTCAGGACTCCAGCAGCATGCCCTTCCTGGGCACAGGAGACCCACGAGAGGCCAATCATCACCTCTCATGTCACTTTGGCCCAGCATGGGAAGAGAGTTAGGGCACTTGCCAGCAATTCTACAAGTAGGAACAAGGGAGAGGACTTGCTGTAGTTTAGCTGTTGGACACAACCTCCAAGAGGCTGAGGAACCCCCTAGCATGGCTCCTTCTCATCTGCTCCATGTTTCATCAACAGAATTACTCATCCGGTTGTAATGAACAAGGGGGTGTTCCAACTCAACCATCATCATGGCCAATAGCACTGTTGTAACCTCTGTGGCGTTCCTGGTCCTTCACCAGGTTGGGGAATCCCCGTGCTTTAAGGAACTTGGATTTTGGTGGCTCTTTAATTGTTCCCAATTGTTACCAACTGTTAATTTATAAACTCCCAAAGAACGAGCGCCTCTGTTCTTGGCATCTTAATTACTGGGCTGGTCAAAGTTGTAGCTAATTAGGAATTTGAGAGGAATTTCACAGACCTATTGGCCGGTATCTAAGCGGTGTCTGTGGCCCAGAGGTCTGCTTGGTTTACAAGTTGGTGTCTTATGTACCTGGTGCCAAAACACCAATAGATGTGGCTTAGAAAGAGAAAGAATTCTCTAGTTCCAGTTCATTGCCAGTCAGTTTTCCTGGAAAGAACTCTGTTTTTAATTGCCATGGGTGCCCCATGAAAGGGCAGATTTCTTGTCCTTGCCTGAGCCTCTGATGAGGTGTCATCAGTGTGTTTTGGCAAGTTCGCCCACTAATGTTGCAGAGCGTGGACTCTCCTGTGTTTCCAGGGGCTCTGACCATGGAGGCCTACAGGAAGTCTCCATGGGGAATTGGATCCCAGCATAAGGAGGGGTCTCTTCTGGAACCAGGCGGGGTGGGAGGCGGTGTGAAGTAGAGAGTGGAAAAGCACGGAGGCCCATTTCCTGCAAGGCCGGCTCACAGATGGGCTGGTGTGGACACGTCACAGACTCACTTGTGTTAAAACACCTGGACATGAGCTCTCTGTCTCTTGTCTTCTCTTTTGGGCGCTGCCTGGTGCAGCAGGGAGGGCGTGCGAAGATACTCAGAATAGTGTTCACAAAACTGGAGTGGATTCCAACCGGACAACTGGATACCCTCTTCCCTTTGTCCCAACACTTCTAGTCACTTCTGATCAGACAAAAGTCATGGAAATGTGCTCTTCGCTCTTCCTGGGTCCCATAAATACTCACTTTGATCTCTACGAGCCGTGTACAATGATAATTTTGAATTATGTGATGTTTTCAAAAATCGTAAGGCCTTAATAGAGCACACGAGACACAGCTAATTCCAGATGAAAGCCCCCACTGACTGCCCACTCCCAGGCCTGTCTAGTTCTGCCCACAGAGCTGAGCTGCAGGACTCAGGCAGGGATGAACACTGAGCTCCAGCCCTGCATCCTCTCCACCAGGCCTGGATGCTTCTCAGAGATACACAAAGCAAGAGGATGGCAGAGACTTAAAACTCATAAATTGTGGGCTTAGGGCCTGTGTGGCCCAGACCTCCTTACTTTGCTCCTTGAAAATAGATTGTCAACACGAAGATAGCTATCACAGGCTCCACGGGACCCGAGTGTCAATCTCTGCAAAGACCCTCCACGGGGAAATAGCTCCATGATAATCCTTTATGCATGATGGAGCCGGCAGGGTCATCTTGGAAATCGTAGGCACAGGTCTGTGACAAACAGCTTTTCCAAGATCTATGAGAAACAGTCCTTTGCAAGTTAATTTTGAACAAGGAAGAACCACAAGGTCAAAATTATGTGCCATGGGCTTATTATAGGATAGAAGGGATACTTAATCTGAAATTATCTGTATCTTCCTTATTCTATTCTAAAGCACTTACGATTTTTTAAAACGGTGTATAGTTCAAAATTATGGGTTCAGAATTACAAGCAAGAAGGACCTGGAAGCCACATTGTCGTAAGAAAATCTTCAGGAGCGCCTGGGTGGCTCCATTGGTTAAGTATCTGGCTTTGGCTTAGGTCATGACCCCAGGACCCTGGCATTGAGCCCCGCATCGGGCTCCCTGTGTCTCCCTCTTCCTCTGCTGCACTGCCTCCCCCCCTTGCACTCTCTCACACTCTGTCAAATAAATAAATAAAATCTTTTTTTAAAAAAATCTTCAGCTGTGTATGTGTATGTGCATGAATTGTGAGGGGGTGTGTGTGTGCTCTGTGTGCCCATGTATGTGGGGATATGCTTGTACACGTGTGGGTGACTTCTGAGCGTGTAGGATGAGCTTCTGCATTGGTTTCAAGTAAGCATCACAGATACAGAATGTGTAAATCTCATACATCAGAGTATGTCCCTCCCGGACATGGAAACAGACCCTCCCAGAAGGAACGATAAGCGAGGAGGACCCGTCTCCCTGAGCCTATCTGCAGCCAGGAGTGTGGGATGTGATGCAGCTCCTCACTTTGAAACAAGGAAGGAGGCTCTGGAGCTCACGACGCGGGTAGGCGACTCCTAGACCCTCATGTGGGTCTCAGGCTTAGCTAGTGACAACGCTCTGCAACGTAGACTTGACCCTCGCTTGGCATTTCGAAGGGAAACACCTTGGGAGCATATTTTCATGGTAGATTTGATCAAACACTCCAGTCTCCCAGCAGCTTCCAGGCCTGCACCTAGGACACTTCCTTGCCTGTAAAAGGGATCCGAAGATATTGGCGGAGTTTAATGAGATTGCATGAAATGGAATCCAAAGAAAGACTGACTAAGCATGGGAACGGAACAGAGAGGTGTGAACATCAGTCATGTAGCCAGCTGAGGACGTTTTCATCCCCCCTGGATCAGTGAGCCCATCGTAAGATGAGAGAGAGAGCCTCTCGTCTCTTTTATGAGACGAGAAGGATGTGTTGGTTTCAACGAGGAACTGATTTGGTCAAATGCCGAAAGAGGGCCAGCTAAGGTAAGATCAGAATGCTATCATACACGCTGACTCAGCATCAGAGCAAACCCAGGTCCCCAGGGAAAGCTCCCTACGTCTCTAGCCCTGTCGGGCACCTGTTTCCTCATGTGGTCGGTACCACTGCCACCGTCATCACGGGGAGCTATAGTTTTGGCTCGCTTGTAAATTACGGGAACACTAAACAGAATCATGACCATTGTATTTTGTTATTTTCCTTTGGCTTTTCATTATTCCCAAGATGACTACAGGGATTAAGTTCTAAAAGCTTTTAAAAAAAGGACAGAAGAAGAAGAGTCTGTTTTCTGGCCCAAGACCAACAGGAAATGATTTTGGCCTCAAAGCCATTTTCAGAATGAGTTATTATCGATCAAAAAGAAACTTATAATAGAAGCTGTTTTTCCGCTATTACTATAATGTTAGCTACTGGGAATGCAATTGTACTTATATATGGAGATGCGGTTTTTATTTTAGAAAATGCTCATCATTCTCTTGCAGGCAATCTGGTTGGAATTGGATTGCACGCTTCTCTTTGACCACAAGCAAGGCAAGGCCCAAGGACAATGAGGGGAGACAACGACACAACAAGGACCCACAGCGGGAGTCCTTCACCGTGTTCACAGCAGTCCTCTGATTCCACCAAAAACACTTTCTTAACTGCTGCCCTTGGAGCTGTAATTAAAAGGAAAAATACAAGAAGCACACTCTAGTCTAGGAGCTGTCCCATCTGCGCTGGAGTTTAACCAGTGCCTTCCCAGAACCCTCTCCTTAACTAAAGGCACAAATCCATCCGGTCGTCTGCCTAAACACTGCGATCTGCAAGACTGAGGGTTTTCCTCCTCCAAGCCCCATATTCTGAATGGGATAAAAATGATGAATTGAGACGTTGGCTTTGCAACAACGGCAAAGAAGAGATAAAACAAGGAAAAAGCGTGGGTTTGGGTGGATGCTAGATAACCAGTAAACAGGAGGTTTTCTCCCACAATGCACTCCTTCCCCCTTCCATCTTTCTGAGGTTTATCAGAGGGCGGGCTCCCGAGAGGGGTCGGTGGTCCGGGGCACCACAGTCCCTTCCTCCTAAAGCAGGGAGGGGAGTCACTCTGCTCTGCTCTCTGGTGGCCAAGCACCCCAGGGAGATGTTTAAAGCACCTGCTGGGAGAGGCAAGCTTCCTGTCCCACCTGTGAGCGTAGAGAGCAGAGCCAGAGGAGGCAGGAGAGTGTGGAGTGGCTTCAGAGGGACAGATCCGGAAGGAGGAAGATGGGGACTGTGTTTGGAGGCCGCTGCCGAGCTCTGCCAGCCGGGCTGCCGAGCTTCCTACCATCGCTGCCCGAGAAGGGAGACCCTCCCTGGTGACCCCTGCCCTTTGTCCACTGCACCACCCCCTCCTCCCTCATCACTGCTTCTTTGTTGAAAGTAGTATTTCCCCGGAATATTTCCGCTGGGAGTCTGTCTTCTGAACTCCAGATAGGGCTCTAAAAACAGGCTAATCCATTATCTCAGAGGCCGGATGGACGCCAGGGCAAAAGGGAATTTTCCTTTCCTTTGAGATGAATATGAATGGGCTGGAAAGGGAGGGGCAGGGGTGGGGGCAGGAGATCGGAGTGGGGCTTCACACTGGGGTGGGGCACACTCCCCCCGGGGGAACGTTTCTAGGAAGAACCGGGCCAGCTTTCCCTCCCCTGCTGGTAGAGGCTCCCTTTGCATGGCGGCTCAGACCGGTTCATCTCCCGGGGGCGGGCACTGATGAAGATTGTCGCCAGAAAGTCTTCCTGGAGCAGCCCCCACACACCTCTGCCTCCACCCTTCTTTTTCCTGGACAAGAGAATTTCTCTGTGACGTGCTACGCAGCACCCTCTGGCAGGAGGGGTGACGCTGCAGGGATGTCTGAGAGAAGGACGTGAGTGGTGCGCTGGACGCTCAGCAGAACGCCTCAGCTCCAGCTCCCTCCTCCCCCTGGAATCATCATCACTCCGTGCGCTCCCGCCCCCCAGCCGTGACCACCCACAGGAGGCAGGAGGGACCGTCTTCCTCAGAGTTTCCGGAGTCCATGCCAGGAGTTGCTCGGGAACTTGTTTCCTACGGCAGATGAAGTGGAACCTCCTTCTCGGGCTTTCCATTTCCGCGGGAAAGGATATTAATGACTGTAACACTTATGGTCTGTCTCCCTCTATGTCCTCAGCAAGAATTCTTGATGAATCTGGGAAAAGGAAGCAGCTCAGACGGCTTAGTTCTGTGTTCACCTTGCTGCTTCTGTGTCCCCGCTCCTTGTGCCTGTGATGGCCCAGACGTGGGGGGGTAAGTTTCATTTGGGGGTTGAGAATTAGGAGGCTCACTGTTGCCTCACCCCTAAAGCACATGCCCCAACACCTGCTCTATCAGCTAGAGGACTTTGGTTTGCTCCTCAATCACTACAGAGCTCAGGTGAGCTCCAGATGCAGCCATGACCGCTCCGAGCATCCCTGCCTGCAGACGCAGGCAACGAGGTGAAGGCAGACATGCTGGGAAGAACCCTACTGGCTCAGATCCCCTCTGCGCCTTCAGCCTGGATTTGCATTCTAGGACACCTTTCTCCTCAGCCAGATGCAGGGCACAGAGGCTCCTCAGCCGCATTGCATGGACAGAAGGCACAAGTGGGTTCTGGCCCCAAGGAATCCAATGGTGTGGAACATCTTCACACCTTGGTTTTGCCCAAGAGGGAGGGGTGTTCTGTAGAGGCGAGCTTTTAATTTGAGGGAAGGAGGAAAGGGAGCTGGAGGGGTAGGAAGAGGAGAGGAGAGACGGGGTTTCTGAGCAGTATCCTAAAGTGTCAGGGTTCGGATGTAGTACCTGGTCAGAGAAAAACAGGGAAGGGTTCTTAATATCTCTCTTTTTTGGGATGTTAATAATACTATATTGATATGTTATACTCTGTCCATAAGACAACTAACCTGGTTTATCCATGAATGTCCACTGGACTTTTCTCGTTTTGCTATTGATTTTAGGTTGAGAACAAAGGGGCACACGGACCCTTGTCTATAAATCACCAGCAATCTTGCTGCTGAGAACTAATTACACTGACACCCCCATCTTTTACACTGCATTTATTACCAACGGTTGTGCTCTGGGATGAAGAGCAGATGAAAGGGAACACTGGGAGCCTTTGTCTGTATCCCCACACTAGACCATCAATCTCCTCAGTGAAACGAGGCAAGAGGTGTCATCCTTCCAGAAGGGACGAGATAAAAGATGTGCTGCTGAACCAACTGATGATTACACATTTGCATCGGAGAACTTGCAATTTGTACCCATCAAACTTGCTTCCCCTGTGCCTGCTTTGGCACATTGCTTTTAAGTGAATTTTCAGTAAGCCCAAAACCATGGAGGGAGCTTTAGGATGGGCTGGAAGGACCTGGTGCTGGGGGTAGGCATATGCATTTCATTGGACTTCTTTAGTTATAAAGTTAGTATGCCCCATTACAGAAAGTACAGAAAAATGCAGCAAGCGTTGGTATTCCTCTTGTGAGTCTCAGATTCAAACTAGAGATACCTCCAAATGAGAAAAGAGTGAGAAGAGCCACCCAGATGGCTGTGCAAGAAAACCACAGATCAGGGGTTCTCAAGGTGCAGCGTCAAAGACCTTGTTAGAAATGCAAATCCTGGGACCCCACTCCAGACTAACTGCATCAGGAGCTCTGAGAGTGGGGCCAGCAATTTGTGTCTTAACAAGTCTTCCAAGGCTCCTTCTACAAGCTCTGGCGTGAGAACCACTGCTCCAGCCCACATTCCTGAAAAGTAAGTGGTGACATGAACCAACACTCTGGGGAAACTTTCCCATTGAGACAGGGTCAGGAGTGGTCCCATGACACACTCACAGGGCAGCTTCTCTCCTGTGGGTATGCACAGCCTGAAGAGAAAGTCATTGTACAGTAACATATGCACTGAAGCTATATCCAATCGCCCCAGTGCTCGCACTTTGTGTGTTTGTGGCAGTGGTGGTGAGAGGAGTAGGGAGATGGGGATTCACAACTTACTTCTTAGGAGGCTTGGAAAGTCAACCTAGTCTCTGCTCAGTAGGCAGCAAGTATTTAATGAGCATCTACTATGTGCCAGGGACGATTGCATATGATGGGGAACCCTGGGTGGGTAAGTTTGAGACAATGCCTCTCCTTCTGCAGTTTATGTTCTAGTGGATCCTGCAACCCCATAGAACCACTTTTAAACCATGATAATGTTTAATACCTGTTAAGAAAGACAGCATAAGCTGAGAGAAATGGAGCAAAGCTTCATTTGGAATCATGTGGAAAGTGATTCATTACTGTTTTTTGTCAATGACATCACACTCAGGATGACATTTCCCTTTACTGCTCAATCACAGGTGATGACAATGAGAAATGGAGAGATACCTTGGGGAGTCTTCCTGCCATGAAAGAATTCACTATTGCATAAACCATAATTTTTATTGCCTTGCTGGGCTTGCACAGAAACTTGAGAAGACCTTAAGAGGGAAAACAACACCAGCAACAAAAACAAAATCCCGAGCCATTGGCCACATGCACACAAAGCATCCTCGCAGTGGGGACTCTGGGTTAGCATCAAGGAGAAACGCTAACACTGAGACTCCAGGTTAAGTCAGGGAATGTGGAAAGGGCTAGAATCACCCTGAGAGGTGGCTTCTCCAGGTTCAAAGCTGAAGTGAATTAAAAACTTCTTTTGAGGAAAATAGTCTCCATGTGGGCACCTACAGTTAAAGTCCACCTGTGTGAGTTCATGGTCAGCAAACACCAGAACAAACAGGCATGACTGAGAGTCAGCAGAAACAACAGTTTCAGATTTACTCTCCTAAGAAAAGAAATGCTAGAATTAATACAATAAGAATAACAAGTAGTTGTATTAGAAGCACTTAAGGAAAAATAAAGTGGAATTACAAGATGAGGAAGCAACAACAGATAGATGGAGTACAGAACCGGATAGAACTTTTCAAAGGGAAAAGTATAACTGTTGAAATGAAAAATTTAGGAGCCATGTTAAAAAGGCAGATTGGATAGGTGCCTGGGTGGCTCCGTCAGCTGAGTATCTGACTCTTGATTTCAGCTTAGGTCATGATCTCGGGGTGGTGAGATTGAGGCCCGTGGTGGGCACTGCTTTCACTAGGGAGTCTGCTAGAGATTCTCTTTCTCTCTCTCCCTCTCTTTCTGCCCCTCCCCCGACTCACTTGCTCTCTCTCTCTCAAATTAATAAATAAATCTTAAAAAAAAAACAGATTGGACACAGCTAGGGAAAGAATTGATGAATGGGAAGATCGATCTCAGGCAATCACTCGTAACATACCATGGAGAATTAAGGAGAAAAAAATAAGAAAGATCAAAAGATATGGACAACTGAGTGAGGGACCTTAATAAAAATCTATTTGGAGTCTCAGAAGGGGAAGTGGCCAAAATATTAGCAGAGACAATATATTAAGAGGTAATAATAATTTTACAGCAATGATAAAAGACAAGATACTCAAGTAGAACAAATGAAAAGAAATCTCCTCCTTTGGCACATTGTAGTAAAATACAGAACACAAAGGAAAAAGAGGACAATCTGGAAGACGACCTGCAAAGAGGTGATGATTAGTTTGGCAGCAAATGTACCAAAATGGCAGCAGAGAGTGCAATGTCTTCAAACTCTAGAGAAAAAATAAATGTCAGACTAGAACTGTGGATGGAGCAAAATTATCTTTCAGAAATAAGGGCAAAATAAAAACATGTTTAATAAACAAAAGTGAAGTGAATAAACTACCCTCCCACCTAATCTGAGAAGTAATCAAAGATGCGCTGTAAGGAGACAGAAATGATCCAGAAAGGAGGCATGAATTTCCAGAAGGAATGATGTAAGTGGAAATGGATAAATCTAAAGGGCATTGTCTGTCACCCCAAAGCCCAGAACAGTGTCCAGCACGGAGTTGATGATTAACCATTCTTAATATGGAAAACATTTCCATAAAATAATAACATCTAATTCATGGGAGTTTGAAAAAGGCAAGCCTAAAATTTTGGACAGAAACATAAAAGTCAGGAGAAGCATGATTTTAAGGTTCTTGCACTGGTTTGAAGGAGGTTGTGATATTGCCTTAGACTTTGTTAAGTATCCATGGTGAATTCCCAAGGAAAAATCATGAAGAAAGCAGAAACTCTAAGCCAGAAGGGGGAAAAAGGGAGTAAGAAATGACAGACATGTTGTCAGATGCTGCTTTAAAATTCTGCACATAGTAACTCATTTAACCCTCACAGTTTCTCTGATGTAAGTTGCCATTACTATCCTTTCACAGAGGAAGGTACTAAGGTTGTGTGACTTGCCCAGAGTCACACAGATAATGGGGGGAAAAAACACTCAGCTAAAATAAGGGGCAAGAAAGGAGGAGAATATAGTAAAAGTGGACAAATGACAAAAAGTCAGGTGGTAGAAACAAATGTTGTATCTCTGTAATCACAATAAATATAAACAGACTAAATTTGTCAATTTAAGACATAGATTGTGAAATCCAATTTAAAAGTAGAAATTCAACCTTTTGCTATTTATAAGAACCTCATCTAAAAATTGAGGACATACATATTTGGATATAAAAGGATGGAAAAAGTTAGACTGTGTGATTAAGAACTGATAGAATTCAAAGTCACTATATTAATATCAGACAAAAAGTAGCATATAACATACAAAAAAGCATTAACTAAGTCACCACAGTAGGACATATTGTTTGATTTTCCAGTAAGGTACGGCAATTCCATTTCATATCCATCCAATAAAAGTGCCTCAAAATATATAAAGCAATGCCTGATGGGATAAATGGATAAATCTATCCTACTGGAAGACATCATAATTCCCTACCTAATTATAAAAAAGCAAGCAAAATTTCTGAAAGCACCGAAGAATTAAATAATGTCCCTGGTGAATGCAATATATGGTTTATGTATGGAGACCTGTGCCCAACAAGTGAGTGAACACTCTTCTCATGCATACACAGGACTATTACAAAAATCGGTCCTGTAGTGGAGGAAGCTACTGCAGACCTTTTTCTGTTGAATGTACTTGCGTGATGCTCTTGGGTAAGTGGCATCATCTGGGCAAAGAAGGCACATCTCCCAGGTAACTGTCTCCCTTAACTGACAGAGGGCAGGGCAGGGCCCCATGCATGAGGTCACCGGAGCTGCCAGGCTCTTTGGGGAACTATGGGTCTGTGGACAGTGAAGGCAATGACAATGATGGTGACAGTGTCTGTGACCATGAGGCCAACAGCCAACATACATCAAGAGTCTCCCATGCATACACCAGGCATTAAGCTTTACATGGATCATCACATTTAAACCTCATCACAACTCTGCTAAGAGGATACCATTACCATCTTCATTTTCACACGAGGCTGAGAAATATAGGAATCATTATGGGTGCTTTTTAGAACCCCAGAAATCACCCTGTCCAGGAGGCTGAGGTCTTCCTTCTACTTGAGGGGAGAAGAGAACCAAGGGACAGACACTCGAGTTGCAGGAGGATGTCCTTACTGTTCTTAGGATTTTGTGAGTGTATTTCATTATTCTAATGAATGGAATGGAGCTCATGGGGTTCTTCTCCCCAGATTCCCCTGGGAATACAAATAGTGTGTCATGAACCATTCAAGCTAATCTCAGCTAGGGAGGAAAGCCTATAAGATAAAGCAAGGGAGAAGTTGTTACCCATTTGGGGTTTTCCAAGATGGCAGGGGGCTTGGATGTGGAGTGAAAAATATGGAATTATCAGCAAGGGTCATCTTCCTTGAAGGCAAGGATATTGGCACCCCCACTTCAAGAAGCCTGGGCCCAGCTTTAGCCTGGTACCCAGATGAAGCAGAAGATGGTGAAGTAGGAGGTGGGCCTGCCAACCCCTAACCTACACTGTTGGGCTATTTACTAGCCATGCACCAAAGACTCCCAAGTAAGGAGCTAGGGACAGAGCTGGGACCAGGACTCTAGCCTCCTAATGTGCTGGGGGCTGGGATGGGATTCTGCTTAATTTTGGGGTTGGGATTAGGGAATATAGAGCCATGGAGCCCATTGTGCTTTCAAGCCTCTCACCAGCTGTCTCCTTCCCCTGTGCTGACAGAGATAGACATCTCCCCTAATTGAACCACAGGCCTCCAAAAAACCCTCCTTGAACTTATTCTCCTTTGGTGGTGGGGCTCCTTCTTTGTGCCCCCAAAGCCCCAGCTACATAACCCTAGCACAACCCTCCCCATGCTGGGAACTGGGGGGTTCCTGTGGCCCCCCATTAAGAATGTGGTGAGACTGTGAGTGTGTCACCTCCACACCCGCTCCCAGCACAGTGACCATCAGTGACGGCTCTTGTTGATCAATGAGGAAAAGTGACTTTCATTTTGCAGTAGGATTTGCGGAGCAGTGAACATATTTCAGATTAAAGAATGTGTGTCATAACATAAAAGAGCTCATCACAACCAGTTACTGTCTTCAGCACAGACAGGATGACAGGAGGGACCATAAGAAGGTCACAAAGGGTGCATTTTGCCATCAAAAGCCATATCGACCAAAGTCCATTATGACAACCTTGGAGCATGGGAGTGGGTGGGCTCTGACATATTAGTGATTGTCCCAAATACAAGAAAATTGATCTGTGACAAATTAATCCTGGCAGCTTTCATTTTCGATTTCCTTTCTGAATTATACAGAACAATTAAAATGTACCCAAATAGAAAAGAGTAAGACAGGACAAAGAGATACATGTGCTATATATTGATTTCTTACAAAAATAGTTGAAGAGTAGATTTAATTTAACTAAATGGTAGTAGTAATATTGACATAGTGATCATACTACTAACAGCAAAGTGCTTCTTGGGGCTCCATGTCTGACCCTGTCCAGGGGGCTGAGGTCTTCCTTCTACCCGAAGGGAGAGAAGAACCAAGGGACAGACACATGAGTTGCATGAGGATGTCCTTACTGTTCTTAGGATTTTGTGGGTGTATTTCATTATTCTAATGAATGGAATGGAGCTCATGGGGTTCTTCTCCCCAAATCCACCTGGGAATACAAATAGTGTGTCATGAACCATCAGGCTAATCTCAGCTAGGGCGGAAAGCCTATAAGATAAAGCAAGGGAGAAGTTGTTACCCATTTGGGGTTTTCCAAGATGGCAGGGGGCTTGGATGTGGAGTGAAAAATATGGAATTATCAGCAAGGGTCATCTTCCTTGAAGGCAAGGATATTGGCACCCCCACTTCAAGAAGCCTGGGTCCAGCTTTGAGCCTGGTACCCAGATGAAGCAGAAGATGGTGAAGTAGGAGGTGGGCCTGCCAACCCCTAACCTTCACTGTTGGGCTATTTACTAGCCATGCACCAAAGACGCCCAAGTAAGGAGCTAGGGACAGAGCTGGGACCAGGACTGTAGCCTCCTAATGTGCTGGGGGCCGGGGTGGGATTCTGTTTTCCCACTTGTACAATAAGGGGACCTGTGGTTCTCAAACTCAGGTCCATGGACTGGCTACATAACCATCACTGGGGGAGCCTTTAGAAATCACAGAATCACTGAATCACTAGCTTGACAGTGGGGTCCAGGAATATGCATTTCAAAACTTCCCCAATTCTAATGCCACAAGTTTGTGATCTGGGACTCTGTTAGTCTCTTGGGGGTGCTCTAATGAAGTCCCATGTTTCAAACATCACCACTTTATTCTGTCTGAATTCTGGAGGCCAGAAACACAAAATTATAGTGTGGCCAGGACCACGACACACCCCCGAAGAAGCTCTAAGGAAGAATCTGTTCCTTGACTCTTCCAGCTTCTGATGTTCCAGGACTTCACTGGCTTAGAGCTGTGTCGCTCTTGTTTCTGCTTGTCTTCACAACACCTTCCCTTTTTTTCTCTGTTTCTACTATGTGTGTCTCTTAGGAGGCCACTTGTTATTGGATTAAGGGCCCACCCAGACAATCCAGGATGTTCTCACCTCAACATCTCTGGTAGCTGCAAAGTCTCTTCTTCCAAATAAAGTCACATTTGCAGCTTCTGGGATTCGGAAGTGGACAGATTTTTTTTGGGGGGTGGGGGGGCACCACCTAGCCCATTCCAGTGCCCCTTTCTCTCTAAATTCTGGGTGCCTGCGCTGTTCCCAAAGGCAGTACATTGACATCAACTCCTGTTCCCCACTGTCCATCATTCAGAAGTGGCCACTTACTGAGGACTCCTCTTTGCTCTTGGAAAAGAACCTTGGGCAAGGGCAGCCAGGCCAGTATGATGAGGAAGGTTATACCAACTCTGCTTTTTTCCTTCATTAGAAGGTGTCACTGGGCCCATTGCAAACCTGTGACCACCCTTCTGCCCTTCCTCCCCTCCCGGGAACATGGTGAGTGTAGGGAGGGGGAGAGAGAGATAATGCCCTGCTATGCAAACTGCACAAGAGCCAGCCTTGGTTCTGCTCCCAGTGCTGAAGGCAGAGCCTGGCAGAGAGCAGGACCCCAATAAATGGTTGTCAAGTCCCCAGATATCTACATGTCTGGCTTCCTCACTTCCTCTGGGGCTGCTCAAATGGTGTTTTGCAGAGGCTTCCCCCATCATAGCCTTGCAGGGAGTTCTCCACCCTGCTGTCTCAAAGCAGGTCTTCTCCCCTCACTCATCACACCCGAAAAATCACCTAATTATTCTATTTTCCTTTGAATGTTTCCTACCCAGAGGCAGAATTTGATTCACGGGTGTATCCCTGCTATCTGGAATGGTCCCTGGCACACAGGAGTGGCTGGCTAGCTTGCTGGATGGATGGATGGATAAATGTAAGAGTAGATGGATAGATGGGTGGGTGGGTAGATAGGTGGATGTCAATGGATGGATGGATGGATGGATAGGTGGGTGGATAGATGGGTGGATGGGTGGTTGGATGGATGGATGAATGGATGGGTGTGTAGATGCATAGATGGGTGGAAAGGTGAGTGGGTGGATGAGTGAGTGGGCTGGTGGATTTTAGAGGCATCAAAAAAGCCTAATTTGATTCTAGGCATAGGAATTGTGCAGAGGACAAAGAGGCTTGTGTTTTGAACGTGGGATATATCTGGGCTCTGGAAGGCTGTTGAGGAGCTGGAATGCTGAGTTCAGTGAGTGATGAGCTTAGTTTGAAGAGAAGAGGGTCAAATATGGATGCCTGCATCCTGGGTGCATTAGTCTTCCACTGCTGCTGTAAAAAATTAGCACACACTTAAACAACAAGAATTTATTGTCTTGCAGTCCTGTGGGTCACAAGTCTGACATGGGTCTCACTAGGGTAAAATGAAGGAGGCAACAGGGCTGGCTTCCTTTTTGGAGGCTCTAGAAGGTGGGAGGTGGATCTAGTTCCTTGTGTCCTAGGACTGAGGTCTTGTTTTCTCAGCTCATTGTCAGCTTCTGGAAGTCCACACGTTCCTTGACTCTTGGCCTCAACTATGGACTGAATTGTGTCCCTCCTAAATTAATGTTGAAGCCCTAACTTCCAGTGTGGCTGTATTTAGAGCCGGTTCCTTTAAAGAAGTAATAAAGGTTAAATGAAGTCATAAGGGTGGGGTCCTGATCTGATAGGATTGGCGTCCTTATAAGAAGAACCACCAGAGAGCTCTGTCTCTCCGTCTTGTGAGGGCATAGTAAGAAAGTGGCCATGTGCAAGCCAGGAAGCAGGCTCTCTCACCCACTAGGAATTGCCTCTTCAGGACCTTGACCTGGGACTCCCAGCCTCCAGAACAGTGGGAGTAAGTGTCCGTTGATGCCAGTTGCCTAGCCTGTTCAAGCTGAGATGCCCCAGCTCCACCTTTGAAGCCAGCACCAGAGGACGAAGTCCTTCCCATGGTTTGATTCTCTCCCAGTGACCCTCTTCTCTCCTCATCTTCCAGGGCCTGTGAGATTACACTGAGCCCACTCGGATAAATCAGGAGGATATCCATGTCTTAAGGTCCATGACCTTAATTCCACCTGCAAAGCCCCTCTTGTCACATAGTGTGGGAAATTCATAGGTTCAGTGATTGGGGTGTGGGCATGTTTAGGGGCTGCCATTCTGCGGACTGCATGGGAGGGGACGTTACAGTTAGAACCGGGATGGAGTCATGGATGTGTGTCAGTGTAATTCTTCCAGAGGCTACATACGAACCCTGAGGAGCAAGCGCTTTCCAGGCTATCTGGGGTTATTTGAGGGGTAGCCCTTCTACTAATTCTGGGACCCAAGGGCAAGAGAAAGCCTTGAACCCCTGATGCCTACCAAATATTCTGTAGATCTCCTGGGTTAAAGAAGTCTAACTAGACATGCCTGGTACCCATCAAGGTAGGAACCTCCTACCTTGCTGGCCTTTCATACATGCATGATACCATTCCCCTTGGAGATCTGTTTGTCTATCCATCCATCCATCACCTGCCCAAGAAGACTTTTATTGGTAGGGAAAGGTTCTGGGTACTGGGAATCCTGGCTGTGGGATGGATAGGTGCTCATCCCAACCCAGGGTCTGCCCAGAAGAGGCACTGGCTCACCGCAGTGCTGCAAGAGGGACAAACTGCCTCCTGAGAGGGTCTAGGAGGGCACTGCTGAGATCATTAGCTGCTTCTTGGTTGGAAGAAGTGGGTGGGAGAGGAAATCTCTGCACTGAGTCTCCTGGAAATTGAGATCAGTGGCTACCCGTATGATGTAGCCTCTGGTCCCTAAGACCATCAAAGGAAACCCATTAAAGCAAAAACATTCCAGAAAGCAATTAGAGGGGGAGCCCTGGGTGAGCCCAAAGCTCATGCTCCCTGGAACAGTCTGTCATGGACCACAAATAATGTGCTGTCCTTCCCAGAAACCCCAGAGCGAAAATGAGTTTTAATCACCTGTCCCCTTAACACTAATCACCACCCATCAACAGGACAGACCCTGCCAAAGCACATAATTCTCAATCACACAGGCTAAATAAATGAATAATTACAGGAATAAACACTAGTTAACACCAGTGCATTAAGCATGGGATTGGGTTCCCCATGCTCCCGGTCCGATTACAGAGTCCCCAGGACGGCCAAACTCAGCCTGGCAGAGCTTCTGGGAGGCAACACAGACCTATGCACCAGGCTTGCCTTCCATGCTCTTCAACTGTCCCTCTGATATCAGGTCTAAGCACTTTGCAAGTTCTGCTCCTCACTGGAAGACTAGGAAAAGCCACGTCCCTCCTGACAGGACTGGGAGGGCAGCTGGAGAGATCATTTGCCCCCTCACAGGGTCGGGGACACAGGAGAAAATGGATCACAGCAGCGCTTTCTTCTCTGTGGTCCAGAGACCATGAAACTCGATGGAAAAGAAACCACAGTCTGGAGCCACGGAACTCAGCCATGCCCCAGCCTGCCTGTTCTACCTCTGGGGAAACTGAACGTCCACAAAGGCTTTGCAAGGAATGGGGTTCCCAAATACACCTTTATTACAACTGAAATCACCTGTGTCCACCACTGACCTCACCTGCTTGATCCAGAACATTCCACAGCTATCAAATGAAGATGAAAACAGGCGATTTTCTTCTCCTTCAACTTCTGAATTAAGGTAATCAAGTGGTGTTGTGTTCGAGCAGCTGTTTACCCAAAGGAATGAACAGAGATCAATATTAATACCTAGACACCTACACACTAATCTTTTCGAAATGTCAGACAAAAATAAGGCACCAAGAAACTCTATTCTAAACTTTTGCCGGTCATGGGAGTGACTCTCAATCAATCTCTCTTTGACTCTGTCTCTGTCTCTCTCTCACATACACACTTCCCTCCCTACACTCAGGTGCTTCTAAAGGTGATACATGGCATCCATGTGGAAGTCTGAGCTTTGAGAGTAGGTTTTTGGCCCTTTTCAAACAGATCGACTGAAGTGTGAGCTCCTCTGTCCCCGGACTGGTGGTGGCAGCCAGAGGGACAGCTGGAGAGGGGCCAAGCCCGCCACCCGTCTCTCACGATGTTAGGGGGACCACTGAGCCAACCTGCAAGCATGCGAATGCCTTTGAAGGCACATTTTCCAAACCCATATTACAATTGTATAACTAATTGATTAGAAGCTCAGATATAAACAGAAGGTAGCCAGGGTTCTTCCTGTGCATTTAAGTGATTTGAGAGTCATGCTTAGTGGCCACCCCTGGAAGGTCATTCTGGAATTAAGCAAAGGGGCCCCAGAGCTGACGCCTTCTGGAGGCAAGTGTCCCATGAGCAATGTTTCTCTCTTGAAAGTCCTCAGTCCCAGGAAGGCTACTGGGTCTTCTTTTACTTCCTTGATTCTGGATTCTTTCACCAAACAGCCAACTGTTTGGGGGCCACAAAGAGAAATCCTTGAGATGGGCTTGTTTCCACAGCTTCCTTGACCAGGATGAGAACCCTCCTCACCCTAACAGGGCCACGTGCATCAGCCTTTAACCACAGAAGCTGTGAGGTCTGGGACTTCTCGGAGCCACGGTTCCCTCGTGGGAGACACAGCGTGATGGAAAGTGCGTCTCTGGGTGGACATGGGGGTTCAGGACGTGGGCTCACACAAACTGCCTAATGCAAAGCCTGGAAGATCAGAAGCCCCTAGGAAACGGAAGGGGCTGGTGTGGTTGTCCAGAAGGCTGAAAATATTAATTACTACCATTTATTATTATCGATTCTTTTCTTCCTTCTACTGCCGCCCACATTCCTTGGATTGGGCGGATCAACATGAACAGCATTTACTCTTTGCCTTTTGTCACCTGGTGATGGCCTCCACTATAGCCCAGATTGAGCCTGTCAGTCTGGGGCGACCCCTGTCAGCGAGGGGCCCAGCCCGGCTGACAGTCATTGATGGGGTCTCAGGTGAGGGCCCGCCAGGCTGGGGCTTGGTTCTCGAATCCTCGAGGACGGGAGAAGTCTTCCACATGCACGTCTGGATTTCTGTGATCCAGACTCCTGAGCCTCTTACAAGAGGACAGGACGAGACAAGGGAAAGACTATACTGGTCCGGAGCCTTCTTTCCCGCCCGTATCACAGACACGGAATCCCACTTCCTCCAAGTCAGTGGAGAATGAAAACGTACATCTGTGAGAAAATGCTGGTTGGCAACGGGAAGAAGGGAAGGGCTGGCAGCCAAGCAGGAAGCAATCCTTGTCCGCCTGCCCCGAGCCAGCATGGCCCTCTCTGCACGGAGACAACAGAGGATGCCAGGGTCGTATTAGTATACGTGTATTTCACATGTCCAAAGTGGTCCTATTTCATCATCTTAAAGCAAAATCAGTGAGAAACGGGAATGATAACACCAAAAGCAAAATGCAGAGACTGGTAGATGGACGAAACCGCACTCTGATAGGAACCTTGGCTTCCCGTCCTGGGGAGCAGACACGCAAACTCGGGCGCAGACAAACGGTGGCGTTCTCCAGCAACCTGTCCTCCCCATGCCCTTCGTTCAGGCGGATCCAGAAACATGAGAGAAGGGCAGGGGACACGTGGTTCAAGTGGAATCACTAAAAGGGACGGATAACCGCCCCTCCTACATCAGAAGAAATTGGATGAGAGGCACCTGAAATCCGCAGCAGTTCTGGGATGACCTACGAATGTCACCGGCATCACCCTGGGACTGTCACACACCCTGCACCTTGCCCCTGCAGGGCCCCAGGGGGCTGCAGGCAGCATCTCCACTGGAGATGAGAACTGTCCTTTGCCCTGGAGGAGAGCTGTCCTTTGCACATGCTGAGAGTGCACTGTCCTGATTGCAGGCTGCAAATTTCCCGATCAGTGATGCTGGCTAGACAATGGAAACCACAGGCACCAGCAGAAGAAAGTTCAGCGCACATTCTGCAGACACGTATATTCACCTGATGTCAGTGGTTTCCAGTGTGTCAGAGATAGGACATGCAGGAAAGGATGCTCATGGTCTGAAATCGTACCATGGCAGGGAGTAAGAAGATGTCAGGGCCTCCAGAACCAGTCCTGATGGCTTGTCCACCTCTAGTCGCACCTGTGACCCCTCACTCCTCTGCTTGGGCCTCAAGGTCCACCTGCTCCTCCTCCGGGCACTCCTCTGGCCTCCAGATGCCCAAAAGTCCTTTCTGCCCAGTGTCCACCTGGTTCACGAAGTTGGCCTCCCTGGTCTGGGCTTGTGTGTCCTGTTGAGGAGGCTGAGCCTGACCACTCCTTCCCGCTCACCCACTGCTGATCCCCACCTCGCTGGTTCTGTCCTGCTCATCATCTCTCCCTGCCCAGCCCACTGCATTGTATGTACTTATTTATGTTTACTGTTAATCGACCATCATTGCCACAGTGAAATGAGTTGTTTGTGACCTAGAATAGGAACCTGGGATGGACAATTTAATGTATTAGTGTGGCTGAGTCATGGGGCCTGGGGATGTGGTCACACATTATTCTGGGTGTTCCTATGAGGGTGTGTTTGGATGAGACTGACATTTTAATGAGTGGACGCTGAGTAAAGAAGATTGCTCTCGCTGACATGGGTGGGCCTCATCCAATCAGTGGAAGGTCTTCCTAGAGATAAAGCCTGGCCTGTCCCGAGCAAGAATGAATTCTGCAGCAGACAACCTTCGGACTTGGACCCCATCATCAGTTTTTCCTGGGTATCCAGCCTGCTGGCACAACTTGAAGATTTGGGGCCCGTCCGTGTCCATGATCACATGAGCCAACTCCTTACAACTCATCTCTCTATAGGTATATATTTCCTCTTCGTTCTTTCTCTCTGGAGAATCCCAAGGAACGCAGAGCTCAGAACTGTTTGTTGAGTGAAGAAATGAATGAGTGAAGGAATGAATAAATGGCTCGAGGAGGAAGCAGGGACCAATGAGGAGCCATTCTGGAGTGGGGAGCAAGCCAGCATCCTTGTGGGCTTCATGGTTCTCTTCCTTTACCGCATGAGGTCTTGCCCAAGATCAGTTACAAGGACTTAACTCCTGGAGAAGCCACGCTCCCTCTTTTCTCTTGAGAAGCACTGAAACCTCAGATGTCAGGTCTGATATGAGCAGATTCTCCTCCTTTGATGATCAGGAAAGGAAGCGACGGTGTTCAGAGTCAAAGGAGCTGATTACCATCTGTGGCCTGAGACGCAGCCTCTGGAGCCTTCGCCGTCTGAGTCCACAGTGGGGAGAAGAGTGACTCCTACCTGGGACTTGTCATGAGCAATTAACACAGATGATGTGGTCAGAGGCCTTCCAGAGCCCCCGTTATGAGAGTCTCTGTGGTGCTGGACGTGTGCCTTGGTCTCCTCAGACTGCTCCAACAAAAACACCAGAGACCGACATCTATTTCCCTCAGTCCTGAAGACACGTATTGGTATCTGGTGAGGGCCTGGTTCACCAGCCGTCAGTCCTTCTTCTCACTGTGTCCTCACCCGGCGGGAGGCGGTGGGCCTCATTTGTGAGGCCCCATTTATAAGGACACTGGTTCCTAATGACATTCCAAAGTGCCCCTCCTCCCAACACCATCACCTCAAGGGTTAGGATTTCAACATGTGAAATTCGGGGGGATCCAAACATTCGGTCTCCGGCAATGTTGTTACTCTCTAGTCCTTGTGCCCCGGACCTTCACAAAGACTGGGAAAACCTTCCACTTACAGCTCCACATTTGATCATTCATTCATGCATTCATTCTTTCAACTGAGGCCCTGCTCTGGCGTCAGCCTGGGTCAGGGCTGTGGAGAAATCCGTCACGGGGAGGATCAACCGTATCTCACATGCGGGGAAGTCACGGGGAGCGGAGCGTCCAGGATGCAGGATAGTACCCATGTTCCAGAAGAGCCTGGGGGCAAGAGGAGGGACCTGGTCCAGAACCACTGCTCCAGCAGCAGAACAGCCAGCGTGAGCCCGGTGATCGCCATCAGCACGCCCCCTGGTTGCCACCCACTGACTCATGTCCTGGTGCTCAGTTATAGAGCTCAGGGGATTTTTCCAACACCCCCACTCAATTCTGGAGATGAGAAATCCACACCACCCAGACTCAAATTCAGAAACCTGGAGCCATGTTGCCCCTCCAGACATCTGCCTGTCCTCTCCACTTTCTGTCAGATTTGCGGTCAGGCCTGAGCACCTCAACATGCCATCATATACCCCCACTTGAATGGTGTCCAGGCTAGTGAGCACCAAGGCTTCCCTTCCCTGAGGAGCTGGGAGTTCAGTTCCAATGTCTGGGCTGCACACGTCCATCCTTCTTAACTCAAAAACCCTGCAATGGTGAAGTGTGTCCGGAGCTCAGAATTAACATGTGTTACCCACAGTGAACTTCACAGAAACTTCCATGGTTATCCTTCATTTCCTTTGAGGAACAAAGAACGCACCCAAAGCTTCATTCTGCATCGCAAGCAAGGCTCTCCTCCAGGCTCCTCTAGGTATCACCTAGAACTACAACTGTTACACCCAATAAAACCAGGGGCTCTGGCAGGGATCTCAGCAGACCTGAGCCCCCGATGTCCGCCATCTTGGTGTGGTTGACATTGACCCAGAGTGGCTAAGCTTTGTTATTTTCTATGTGATTGCTTTCGGTTCGTGCCGATGCCTTTAAACTATCCTCATTCCCATTTTGGGTCTCTGTGTTTATCCTTCCAAATGGCCTGGCTAACGACTCCTATTTCACCTCCCTCTTTCCTTCCAGAAAAATGAATCCCATAAAAATCACTAGACTGGTGTCTGAGCAAACTCTCCAGTGTCATAAAATTTTGATTTAGAGTTTAGCAAATGTGACAGGACGTTTTTGTGTGCCCTTCCAAAGTGTGCAAACTATTTTTGGCATGTGGGTATTTACATAATATTGCCAGAAATGGGCTTCCCCACCCCCTCCTTTGAAATCAGAAGAAGTGATGAGTCAAGGCAGGATGAAACAGGTTCTGAGTCAGAAGACACGGGTTCACCAAGGGAAGGAATTCTAGATAATGTTCAGACACGAAATATTGGAACTGATATAGCTCAGGAAAGGTAGAATATTGACCCCCAGAAAAGAAATTGGAGTTGCCAGTCACATGGTAGTTGCTTCTACTCTGAGGCGGTAATGGGGTGGAAGGGAACGTCCGTCTTTTCAGTAGAGGTCAATGCCCTAAAGTCAAGCACCATGTCCTGTGACCATATGCAGGCACTCAGTGGGGCTCCAGGAACCATGTTCTTTTTCCTCCCTGCCACATCACCTAGAAGGATTCACGCACCCCAAGATGCACTCTGGCGAACAGAATTCTCCCCAAGCTGTGTGAAGCATGTCAGAAATGGAGGTTCAAACAATTGGTAAAAACAAGCCCCAGGACATCCAAAGGGGGGAATAAGAATTGTCTCAAGAAAGCATAGCCGACCTCCCCCCACCCAGAGCTGAGATCCAGGACTTTGGGGAAAGAAGTAAATGACATTTATTGTGGGTTCTGTGCACCAGGCTTAGCTGCTGACTTGTGTTACTTAATCCTGCATCAACCCATTTTGCAGATGGGGCAAAGCCAAGTCTTTGGTACTTGCCTGGGGAGGTAGGGCCACCATTCAGAGCCATAGACTCTGCTTCTCACGCTGGGCTTCTAATTTACAAATAACTGCTCAATCCAGTAGGCATCACCTCCATTCTCCAGACACATAAGCTGAGAAGGGTCCATCAGCTTGTCCGAGGTGTCACAATGACAGCGAGGGAGCACAGATTCACACGCTGACTCGCTGACTCCATAGCTGATGCTCTTTCTGGGATGCCTGTGCCTCGCTGGGCGGGCTGGCCTGCACAGCCAGTGGTCTCCGGGGAGGGCTGGCGAGGTTTCCGATTCCAAGGGAAGGCACCCTACTGGCGTGGAGGCCACCTTCCCACAGCTGTCTTCCTGCTGGAATCCCGGTGCTGGGAGCCCGCAGAACTGGGTCGTCCTTATCCTACGGTCTTCCAGAGCAAAGCAGAGCTTCCCTGCAGAATCCCCTGCTGGAATCCCGGTGCTGGGAGCCCGCAGAACTGGGTCGTCCTTATCCTACGGTCTTCCAGAGCAAAGCAGAGCTTCCCTGCAGAATCCCCTGCTGGAATCCCGGTGCTGGGAGCCCGCAGAACTGGGTCGTCCTTATCCTACGGTCTTCCAGAGCAAAGCAGAGCTTCCCTGCAGAATCCCCTGCTGGAATCCCGGTGCTGGGAGCCCGCAGAACTGGGTCGTCCTTATCCTACGGTCTTCCAGAGCAAAGCAGAGCTTCCCTGCAGAATCCCCTGCTGGAATCCCGGTGCTGGGAGCCCGCAGAACTGGGTCGTCCTTATCCTACGGTCTTCCAGAGCAAAGCAGAGCTTCCCTGCAGAATCCCCTGCTGGAATCCCGGTGCTGGGAGCCCGCAGAACTGGGTCGTCCTTATCCTACGGTCTTCCAGAGCAAAGCAGAGCTTCCCTGCAGAATCCCCTGCTGGAATCCCGGTGCTGGGAGCCCGCAGAACT
Source organism: Ailurus styani (assembly GCA_002007465.1). Taxonomy (NCBI): domain Eukaryota; kingdom Metazoa; phylum Chordata; class Mammalia; order Carnivora; family Ailuridae; genus Ailurus; species Ailurus styani. The sequence goes on along the minus strand of LNAC01000380.1, from coordinate 606 downwards.
GGGTCGTCCTTATCCTACGGTCTTCCAGAGCAAAGCAGAGCTTCCCTGCAGAATCCCCTGCTGGAATCCCGGTGCTGGGAGCCCGCAGAACTGGGTCGTCCTTATCCTACGGTCTTCCAGAGCAAAGCAGAGCTTCCCTGCAGAATCCCCTGCTGGAATCCCGGTGCTGGGAGCCCGCAGAACTGGGTCGTCCTTATCCTACGGTCTTCCAGAGCAAAGCAGAGCTTCCCTGCAGAATCCCCTGCTGGAATCCCGGTGCTGGGAGCCCGCAGAACTGGGTCGTCCTTATCCTACGGTCTTCCAGAGCAAAGCAGAGCTTCCCTGCAGAATCCCCTGCTGGAATCCCGGTGCTGGGAGCCCGCAGAACTGGGTCGTCCTTATCCTACGGTCTTCCAGAGCAAAGCAGAGCTTCCCTGCAGAATCCCCTGCTGGAATCCCGGTGCTGGGAGCCCGCAGAACTGGGTCGTCCTTATCCTACGGTCTTCCAGAGCAAAGCAGAGCTTCCCTGCAGAATCCCCTGCTGGAATCCCGGCGCCGGGAGCCCACAGAACTCGGTCGTCCTTATCCTACCGTCTTCCAGAGCAAAGCAGAGCTTCCCTGCAGAAT
>LNAC01000379.1:1569379-1584481 GCA_002007465.1 Ailurus styani | reverse complement strand
GAGGATGACTCAGGAAAATGGTCATTAATCTGCTAACTAGTTTTATTAAATCTGCTAACTCATTTTGTTAAGTGCTGAGTTCCAGGAAAATACTAACCATCTGCTTTAGTTTCCTTTACAACGGTGTACTCCTATTTCCTGTGAAATGTCTTCATATTAAACAATGAAGCTCATAATTTTAAGTCCTAATTTAAAAAAAAACCCAATGCCGTAATTCTCGCATTGTTTTCTCACAATACAAAATCTTGAAGAGCCTAAGGAATTTCACGTAGATTTCTTATTTCTGCGTGAAAATACAACTGTATCACACCACTTTGGTATTTTTCTATGTGGCTTTACTTTACTTTATTGAGGAGAACGTAGAATAGATTAGGGATGGGCTGATGGTGACATTCTTGTCTGATTTCATGTTGAAGAAAATTAGAGTTAGATTTGTTTTCATTCTGGAATATCCTGACGGATATTTTCAGCAGGATTTTCGTAGGAAGGAAGCACAGGGATTCCGACTAAAAGATAAACAGGTGCAAATTTAAGTTTCAGGGAATGGATGCAATATTATCCTATACATATTTTTTTAAAAGAAAATAAAGGGAGCGAATGGCCTTAATTGTTGAAGACAAAAGCTAATATTCTGGCTCCTTAGTTGTATACGATCAATAACCAGCCTAAAGGGAGAGATTTTGCTCTCCAAACACCCTGTGGCTTCGTTCATCATGGTACTCAGTCAGAAGTGTTTTAAAAAATTACCAGGATTGTGCTATGGTGAATGCTGTGAAAGATGTAAACCTGATGATTCACAGACCTGTACCCCTGGGGCAAAGAATAAAAAAAAAATTACCAGGACTTATTCATTTCTTCATTCATTAAACAATTATTGAACATCGAGTATGTGTCAGACACTAAAACCCCCCGAGGAGGAAATGCTATGTAAATAAAAATAATAAATTAACAACGCAAGTATTAATTCAGGACTGCCTGTGTGGCTCAGTGGTTGGGCGTGCACCTTCGGCTGGCTGGGCTCGGGTCCAGATCCGATCCTGGGAGGGAGCCCCTCTGCGCGGTCCCTGCTCAGCTGGGGGGGTCTGCTTTTTCCCTCTCTCTCTCTCTCTCTCTCTCTCGCTCTCTCTCTCTCTCGCTTTCTCGCTCTCTGCCCCTCCCCCCCACGCGTGCGCGCGCGCTCTCTCAAATAAACGAGTAAAATCTTAAAAAAAAATGCAAGTGTTAATGTATGCCTCTTTCAAGATACATCTCCAGTGGGAACATTTAGTTTGCTATTTCCTTGTCTGTGTTCTATACTTTGTACAGATAACTGCTGTCGACGTTCGTGTAACTGTCTACTGAGCTCTTTGGAAAGGGGGAGACCTTGGCTTACTCATTTCTGTATTCCACGGCACCTAACAGATTTGGAAGAGCTCAAACAGGTGGTCCGTAAACGGTAGTAGAAGCGAAGGGATTAAGACAGTACTGCATCATTTAATATTCAACTTAGAAGCCAGTCTGGTGTCCAAACCCTAGATTTATTTCTTAAAAATAGTTACGGTGATGTCGTTGCTAACTTGTCATCCTAGAACCGGAGTCATCCTGAGCCAATCGATTCGACTTGATGATACTGACTCCGATTCCATTCCAAGGCAAGGTTTATCGTGTAAGACGCGGGCTAACGGAGCCGTTTCAGACTTGCACAAGAAATGAACCGCGTACGGTCTCGAAAAGTTTGCACGCCCTAAGAGCTTGCGCCGACTCGAGGACCCCAACCGCCCGCCCCGGTCCGCAGCGCCCCGTCCTTCCCTTCCCTTTTTCCCACCCTTTCGCCCTCCGGAAAGGGCCGAACGCTCCCAGCGCGTCCCGGTCTCACTCCGCCCCCTGCGGAAGGAGCCGAAGGCGGAGCCGGGCGCCGAAGCGGGGCCGCCCGGAGCTCGGGCCCTTCCGGAAAGAGCCGAGCCGCGCTCGGAGGAGGAGCAGGGCGCCTTCGGCTCCGGCGCTGCGCCCCCGCGCTGTGCCCTCTGTCGGCGGCGTGGGGCAGCTGTAGCAGCGGTGGCGGCAGCCGCGTCGACGTCGACCAAGACTGGAGCGACGTTTAAAGAAGGAGCCGAATCGCCGCGGAGTCCGGCTTCTGGTGGTTGCAGGGCCCCCCCCACCCGTCCGCGCGGCCCGACCAGGAGCGGCGGCGGCGCCGGGAAGCAGGTGAGGACCCGGCCCGGGGCCGGGAGGGGCGAGGGAGCGCGCCCGCTGCCTCCGTCGCTGGGCCGCGCCTGCGTTTGCATTCTCCTCACTTGAACCAGGAAGCGGCGGAGTCGGAGGCTCCGCTCCTCTGGCCCTTTCTTTGTGTGGGCCCGGGAGCGCAGGAGGGGACGAAGCCGGAGGGCCGCGGCGCGGTCCCCTCCGCCGTCCGGGGCCGAGGGGCTACCGGTGCCCGGGGTAGGCCCGGCGCGCGGGGAGCGCGCCGCGGGGACCCACTTGGCGTCTCCCTCGCCCTCCGCCTGCCTTTTTGTGCCTCCTTTTCTCCTCCGGGCCCCTACTTTGATTTAGAGCTTTTCTGCCCGGCCCATCCTCCCCTTCCGTCCCCTTCTCCGGGCACAACAATGCCGCCTGCTTGGCCTCGTCCCCTACCAACACCCCACCCTCTCGTTCGCCACCTTCTACTTTCCCCGGCTCGCCGGCGGACCCCCGCCCTGGCCGTGCCGTTCCTCCCTCCATCTGGATTTGCAGGAAGCTGCCTTTGCGCGTGAATTGGGGTGAAAAAAAAAAAAGCAACAACGGTTGCAGCCGGCTCGGTGCAAATGGGGAAGAGGGGGTGGAGTAGGGAAGATGGGGTGCAGCTGCCGCAGGGAGCCGCGTGTCGGTCGGCTTTACTCGCTCGCGGATGGCGTTTCTCTTTTCCACCTTCACCTGCCTTCAGTCGAGGCTTTGCCTCGCAGTGATGCGGAATGGCTTTTTCGGAGGCAGGTCGCAGATCTCGGGGTGGGTTCAGAGCGATCTGCGGCGTCCCTGGGCCCACCCTGACGGGGAGAAGCGGGAGGAGACCTCAACAAAATGAAACCAATTCCCGGTGTCACCTGGACACGTACGTTTGATGCATCCCCCCCTTCCCAAGAGCCCATTTGCAAACGACAAAAATTGTATTCGGAAGACCTACCTACCTACTTAAAAGCGACTTCTGTCGAAATCCCCGTATTTCGGAAGCCCTGGTGGGTGGCTCGCTGTCCAAAGGTCACCCTTTCTGATGAGTGCCTTTAGGGTAACCTGGAATTCCTTGGTACTGTTAAACGAGCAACGCCTTACAACAGATGATCGTTCAAATCCTCATTTCTAGACTTTTTGCCTACTTTTTGTCTTTAAGCTGCAGTTTTGAAAATTTCGAGATGTTTGAGACACCCCGCCTTCCACGTGTATATAACTTGAGCACTGTGAGGACAGTGCTAATATTTTGGTAACATTAAAGGGAAAGAATATTAGCAATAAAAGTGTTTCTCTACCTAAAGTACTTATCAGCCAATGGTTTATGCATATGTGTGTGTGTATATAAAATCTATAAAAGTTAAATATGTAAAAATTAAATACATAATATATGTATATATTTTAAACTACTCGGCACCCTTGTTACTGCACATGTATTCTGTGACATGCAAAAAAAATAATGTCTCAGGGTTGGTACACAGCAATGCTCTTTACTGACCTCCCCCTTCCTTTTTCTAGAGTAACCGCCTGCACTGTTCCAATAAGTTTATGTTTTCATTTTCACTAACACATCTGGTATAAAAAAAGTTCTCATACCAGTGCGCATAATTCTTTACATAATTCTTTACCAACAAATTGAAATGTTTCGTGTTTTCATGCAAATCAGCATTAAGAAATGGTGACCTTTCCTTTGTCTTATTTTTTTCACAGTACCATCTGTTGACTTCGCTTGGCACTCTAACATTTCACCTCTGGAGATTGTAAGAGTAGAGAGGTGAGGGGAAGGGGCAAGGAGATGATGAAAGGGGAGAGGGTAAAAAAGGTGTTTCATAGTTTATCTAGGAGAGGCACCCCGATTTAAATAAGAACAGAAAACCGATGGGCAGCCTAGAGGTAATAATTGTCAGTGTTTATGAACACTAATTTGGTCATTGGCTGTAGGGAGTAACTTTTGAATGTGTTTGTAAAGATCAGCTAAAATTTAGGATGAGTATAGCGTGGATATTGCACACAGCAAGCTTTTCTGACGCTTAAATCATTCATTTACAGGTGAAATAACTTCTCTGTGTTCACGATGAATGCTTTTTCTTAAGGTTTCAAGACTGTTAAAAATGAACTCTTAAGTCTTCTTGGGGAACAGAACCCAAAAGTGGAACTAAGAAAATTGGTTCTAATCTTAAAAAATTGCTTAGTGGTGACGCATGTATCTGAGATTCAGAGGAAGAGATTACTGTTCAGATCTGTAGATCAATTAAAAACTAGCTTGTCTCTTCTCAGGGGGAAGTCATGAGATTTGATGCATGGTCCAAAAGCCAGCCTTTGTGAACAATTTATATACAAGCCAAAGACTTATCCCGAACTTCAGTTAAAACTTGAATACACTATTTAATGATGCTGCAGCTTACGTTCTGAATGATAAAGTACTTGTTTTTCTTTTCTAATCTTCTCCCACCCCTTCCTCCTCCCTTTCTCTTACAGGCATGGAGAGTAGAAAACTGATTTCTGCTACAGACATTCAATACTCTGGCAGTCTGCTGAACTCCCTGAATGAGCAACGTGGCCATGGACTCTTCTGTGATGTTACCGTTATCGTGGAAGACCGAAAATTCCGGGCCCACAGGAATATTCTTTCAGCTTCTAGTACTTACTTCCATCAGCTCTTCTCAGTTGCCGGGCAAGTTGTTGAACTGAGCTTTATAAGAGCAGAGATCTTTGCCGAAATTCTCAATTATATCTATAGTTCTAAAATTGTTCGCGTTAGATCGGATTTACTCGATGAGTTGATTAAATCAGGGCAGCTGTTAGGGGTTAAGTTTATAGCCGAGCTTGGTGTCCCATTGTCACAGGTTAAAAGCATCTCAGGTACATCTCAGGACGGTAATGCGGAAACCGTACCTCCTGGTTCTAGCGACAAGAACCTTGAAATACAAAAATCAAAAGATGAAGCCCAAGATAACGGGGCTACTATAATGCCTATTATAACAGAGTCTTTTTCCTTATCTGCTGAAGATTACGAGACAAAAAAAATCATTGTTACCGATTCAGATGATGATGACGATGACGTCATTTTCTGCTCTGAGATTCTGCCTGCAAAGGAGACTTTGCCGAGTACCAATGCGGTGGCTCAGGTCCAGCCTAACCCAGGTTCCGTTGCCATTTCAGATGTTGCACCTTGTGCTAGTAATAACTCTCCCCCTTTACCAAATCTCACACCTACTCAGAAACTTCCTACTTCTGTGAATCAGGCAACTCTGAGCCAGACGCAAGGAAGTGAAAAATTGCTGGTATCTTCAGCCCCGACACATCTGACTCCCAACATTATTTTGCTAAATCAGACACCACTTACTACACCACCAAATGTCACTTCTTCACTTCCAAATCATATGTCTCCTTCAATCAATTTGCTTGTGCAGAATCAGCAGACACCAAACAGTGCTGTTGTAACAGGAAACAAGGCCAATGAAGAGGAGGAGGAGGAAATTATAGATGATGATGATGACACTATTAGCTCCAGTCCAGATTCGGCGGTCAGTAATACATCTCTGGTCCCCCAGGCTGATATCCCCCAGAATGCCACTTTTGATGGATCGTTGGTACAGAAGATGCAGATCCCTACACTTCTGCAAGAGCCACTTTCCAATTCTTTAAAAATTTCAGATATAATTACTAGAAACACTAATGATGCAGGTTTAGGATCAAAACATCTAATGGAGGGCCAGAAGATCATTACTTTAGATACAGCTACTGAGATTGAAGGCTTGTCGACGGGTTGCAAGGTTTATGCAAATATCGGAGAAGATACTTATGACATAGTGATCCCCGTCAAAGATGACCCTGACGAAGGGGAGGCCAGACTTGAGAATGAGATACCAAAAACATCTAGCGGTGAGACGCCCAACAAACGTATGAAAGTAAAACATGATGATCACTATGAGTTAATAGTAGATGGGAGGGTCTATTATATCTGTATTGTGTGCAAAAGGTCCTATGTCTGTCTGACAAGCTTGCGGAGACATTTTAACATTCATTCTTGGGAGAAGAAGTACCCTTGCCGTTACTGTGAGAAGGTATTTCCTCTTGCAGAATACCGCACAAAACACGAAATTCATCACACGGGGGAGCGAAGGTACCAGTGTTTGGCCTGTGGCAAATCTTTCATCAACTATCAGTTTATGTCTTCACACATAAAGTCAGTTCATAGTCAAGATCCTTCTGGAGACTCAAAGCTTTATCGTTTACACCCATGCAGGTCCTTACAGATCAGACAATACGCATATCTTTCGGATAGGTCAGGCACTATGCCTGTGATGAAGGATGATGCTATTGGGTATAAGGTCGATGCTGGGAAAGACCCTGCAGTAGGGACCGCATCTACTCCTCAGAACAAGCCGATGACCTGGGAAGATATTTTTATTCAGCAGGAAAATGATTCAATTTTTAAACAGAATGTAACAGATGGCAGTACTGAGTTTGAATTTATAATACCAGAATCTTACTGAACTTTGAAATCTCAGAGAGTTTGGTTTGCATTCAGGGGCAGGGGTTTCAAAAGACCTGTAAAACAAATTAAGGTGAAAACGACTTCATTTGATCTGCCACGTCATCTGAAGGCAGTCTAGTTGGATCATTTGTCGATAATTTTTAGAAGCAAATTATTCTGAAAGCGTGAGTAGAGATTGAGAAGTCCTCCCCTCCCCCCCGCCCCCAGTATCTGAGTATCTGTTTATATAGTTAGCTTTCAGCTCGTTTTAAAGAGGCAAGAAGAAAAAAAGCTTGGAGAGATAGTTTCCTGAATAGAATTTGAAGCAGTCTGAATGTTTTTTGAAAATAACTGGAGTTATTAGCGTACCCTAGTTTATCTTACAACTTTCCCCTTCCGTGTTAGCACTTTACTGCTGAATTCTCAATTATCTTAATATTGAGACTATAAATGTGTGTTGTGTTTTGGATGTGGCATAAAAAGTCAACAAGAACTTCTAAAGTTGTTCTCAAAGATTTCAGAGTAAGTCTCTGCTTGGTTGTGTATTCTGCTAGTCCAAATGGATAGCAACCTCCTGCCTCCCTCCCGCCATGAAAATGGCCGCACAGACAAGCGTCTCACCTGAAGAGTTTTAGCTAATTAGAATTGTGTTTTGCTTTTATTGCCATTGTCTGGAAAAGACTTTGGTGGCTGGACGACTGTATATATACCTTTGCAGTTGTGGTCTCTGTTGGCAAAGATGTTACTGGAAAACCAATCTCTGTATTGCAGACAGGAGGAGAGGAAAAAATTTCTGATGCGTTTGTTTTGAATCCTGTGTTCTTACATGCTAGAGAGTGGAAGTGAACGGAGAGTTCCTTTTTTGTTCATATGGTTAAAAATGTTCCCTTCAGAAATTTCCAAGTTTGAATCCGAAAGCCACCAAATAAATCTTTCATTATGTATAAATCTTTATAAATGATAGATTCCATAAATGAGACTCCTACATATTTTAGGCAGGAGGCTACCGGTATATATTTTTAAATGTTCATATTAATTAGAATTTCTAATAGAAAGTTTTCATTCGAAATAGAGGACTCCATGAACTAGTATTTTCCTTTCACAAGACCTTTTAGGTTTTTACCCCTTCTAAAGTAAGTTCCATTCCATGTGCAAAGTGCTGCAATATTATAGCAATCAGAAACTATATATGGAATGTTATATAGGCTTGTTGATTCCCATTTATCTTGAGAACAATACGTGTACCTTTCTTCCTTTTCAAGTGACACATATTTAAAACACTTAAGAGAATAAAGTCAAAACTCATTGAAGTGCTAGTACTAAAAGGAAGCAGGTTGGAACAAATATATAGCCTAGCGTTTATAACAGGATTAACGTGTTGAACTTCTATAAATTACTTTTTGCAAAGGAGAAAAATTAATAGATACTGAAAAAAATTGTGAATAGTCGTTAGTCCTTTGTAACCTGGCTTAAATATTTCTTAATTCAACATAGATATTTTCTTTCTCTTTAACTATGTATTTTTAAAAATAGTCTATTTCTTGACTTCGAACTTAAAGCTTTAATCATAGTTTTTCACGCATGCATCATTCTTCTGACGGTAAGCTCGATTCGAAGATAACGGTTTCAGTGTTTCAGTTGGTAGCGGAGGGTATCAGGCCTCAGTATTTGCAATAATACGAGAAGGAAGAAAAATACTATAATCTTTTGCTTACCGAGGGCTAGAATGATGTGCTGTGTCTGTTTTCTGTTCTGTGAGTCTCAACGTTCAAACCATTTTGTGAACTAATCCTTGGAAAAGTTTAAGTTACCTTAGAACTTAAGACTCAGATCTTTGGAATCACAATATCTGTTTCCGTTCTGTGCAGATATGGACAACATTACTCTTTGACTATAAGGTGCACTCAGAAATATTTCGGTGGAAATTTTGCTTGAGTTTCATTAATGCTGTTTCAGCAGTTAAACATAATTACATCTGCAAGTGTGAATGATACTGATGGCCAGCAGAGCTTCCAGACCTTTCAGATTTAACTGCTAGGAAAATTAGTTGATCATAATAAAACTCGAGAGTTTCTAACAAGGCTATTATGACAAACCAGGAATTGAGTCTGTAAGGGAAAACTATCCATTCTGAATAATATGGATGTAATTATTTGCTGCTGCTGTGCTCTGTGTCAGTTCTGAGTATAAAATTTAAACTCTGTGCCTAGTGAAGGTGTCTTCTAGAGTTTTGGGGGGAGAAGGAAAACTGGAAAGTTAACTTGTATTTTTGCCAGAAGACTCTTCCTGGCATGTATGTCAAGGTCTTCACAGTTTTTTCAGAAGTTTCTATATCTAAAGTTCAGAATTCGTGTGAACCACTCCTTTGGGGCTGAAACCATTCACTCCCAGTGTTTATTGGGTTGGAAATCTGTAGCAAGATTCTGTTTAAAGCTTACCATGGTGTTTTCCTATTTCGTACTTAGCTTTCTGGCTACTAAATTCCTTCTTTTTTCTTTCAAGTTGGCTGCAAATTTGCTCCTGTGCTAAAAATTACCTGTAAACCTTCTGGATAGGAACTGTTTGAAGATAGCAGTTTGTTGAAAGAGATGACAGAAAACGAAAATGCCCAAGCTAAGCAAAGATCTTAAAAGTGCCATGGCAATCCTGCAAGATTTACTTTAAAATATATTTTAAGTGATCATTATCATCTCAGTGGTACTGATCCCCCCACGTGCAACTACTGTGAGGAATTGATGTTGTCTTTTTTCCATTGTACCAAAAAGATAAATGATTAAAAATGGTCAAGGTATGTTGTATTGTCGAGGCATGCCTAATCTAAAGGATTAAATGTTAATTCAATAGCACTGGCTTCCTCACCTCTGTCAATCATATGAAACCTTGTTCATTTCCACCCAATACTGTAATGTTCATACTTGTACAATCTTTCCTATCATACGACTTTAAGTTCTACTTTTCATTAACCATTTCCTGGTATTAGTTCGTAGAGCTTCTTATGGCAAAAATAAAATGTTATAATTCTGCCTTCGTGTGTATTTTTTACAAGATTATGTTTCAGAGACGATACAGACTTGGAGGGCCTGGCTGGCTCAGTCTGTGGAGCATTTGGGGGGTGGGGGTCGTGAGTTCAGGTCCCGCATGGCCATAGAGCTCACTTAAAAAAAGAAAAGAAATTACATAGACTTTACTATTCTGTTGCTTTTCAGTTTCTTGCAGCAGGAGACTGGAGGTATTTCTGATGACAGTGTAACCAAATTTCCTACTGGGTTTGTAGGGGGTGCTGGTGATACTGACTCCATCTCTGGCTCTCCATCTTGTTCATGTCTGTGCAGTGACCTCCCTCGGGGCTACATGTTCCAGGCCCCTTGGAGGTTAGTGTATGCCCCGACCGGAATGTGGAAAGGCTTGTTTTGATCTTTCCTAAAGTTGTTGAAACAACTAGGAGAGCCAACAGTTTCTTCCCCTCCCCTCTGGCACACAGATGGCACCACTTCAGATAACTACACTTTGACCTCACCACAATGCTCTATAAAATCTGTGGATGAAGGTCCTGACTTGGTGGAGAATAGCTGTGCAGTGCCCAGATTGTGGTTCGTTCCCCAATCCCCTCTCAGTAGGTTACCCTGAGTGAAACTCTCTCAGCAGTATGGAGTGGCTTGCTTTGCTTGCTTGCTTTGTTGTTTGGTCTCAAGATGCCTTCTCCGTCTGGAAGATACTTTACTGTCCCTCTTCTACCTTCTAACAGGTTTTCCATGTTGGTTCATCGCATCCCCATTGTACCTTGAACCATAATAGCCAAAAGCGAGTGGGCTGTTGTCACTTGCTTTGGAGTGTTTGTGATACTTTTGCAGGTTCCATGAAGATGCATGTAAGTGGATAAGGAGGAGGACAGTTTTATTAATTTGAAACATCACAAAAGCAGTCTGGGTTCCAACATGGCAGTGATACAGATTTTAAGCAACATCCAGTTTATACAGGTTCTGGATTAATATTTTAATGTTTCATGCCCAGTTCAATACTTTAAAGCAGAATTAGGAATAAAGCAGTAAATATTACAAAATGCAGTCAAGGTACATATCAGAAATTCAAATTCCTTCATTACAGCAAATGTTCTGCAAAAGAGTAAAGCAGCAAATAGTAATTTTTCTAAGGTAACATGCACTTTATATAATTCAATGTAATAAAAAAAGAAGCTGCTCAAATTAAGTGTTACAAAATCTATTCTGTTTCAAGTTATTTTGTAAAGTAAGAAAAATACATAGAAATGAGTCAGTCTTAACACTTTAAGAAATGTGATAAATGTAGGATATACTGTGTAATGGTGCCTTTTAAAAAATTAAAGACTCATACGTTCACTAAAGCAAAAGGTAGTGTCACTGGCAAAAAATTTCACTGAGTATTACAAGTTGGTATTTGTATAGTAATTCAATTGGCTATTAGTCCCTTTTTGAAATCCAATAGAATTTAATATGCTCAGAACTGTAGAAAATAATATTCATTTTATATAATGCAAGAGGATTCTAGTTTTCCCGATTTGACCTCTGGATGAGACATCATTCACGATGCTGGAAGTTAAACTGAATGCTTTGCAAACATTTACTGTGAACAACGAGTGCACTTGTTGTGCCTTGATTTAATTCTTGATGGCTGGGTGTCTACAAGGTAGATGGGAGCACCAGCATTTGCCTGCTACCTCTAATCCATCAAGTCGGGAGGTAGCGAAATTGGCCGGAAAATTTTCCAGTATGCGTTCTGTGTTTGCAGAACTAATTAGGCACCCTCCTGTAGCCCCTGTATTTTTACATTATATAAGTGTAGGATTATCCATCTTCCTTTAAATCAATCAATTCTCAGGTTAACATAAGATCACAGTCAAAGTGTTCGTTCTGATGTGAAGGCATGGGTGCTGAAGTGTTAAATTCGTCAGGTGGATGGTTTAAAGCTATGCACAATTAAAAGAACCGTACAAACACCTACCACAGTGTGCCAGATGGATCTGAAATCTACGGTAACACCTAAGAATTTGTCAAGTTGGCTACTTGTGAGGTTCTGCAGACTTAAAGCGGCATTGTAACACTTTTCATAATCTCGAACACTGTCGTGATTGGTCTCAACAGAAAAAAGGACCAATAAGAGCAGTGGCATTAAAATACAGATGATTCTTTCGGGGTGGGGTGCAGGATACGTGCGGTTTGCTGGGATTGAAGCACAATATTTGAAGATTAAATAGTCACAAAGATTAGTAACAATTCATCATCACCACCCAAGAACCTAGCCTAGCGTTTCTAACTCCGAATTTTGCCTGTAAGATCTCCCGTAGCCAATGTCCTCTGTCATACTGCACCACGTAGTAGAAGCTCTGTCTCTTCAGTTATCGGATGTGTCACTGAGATCAACTCAAAACACCTCACACCTTGCTCTTTGTATTTCAGTGCATCCTAAGCAATCGATCCCGTTCCCACTACTCGAGGGAATATTGCACTTTTCCCTTTGGGAGGTACTGATAACGAAAGCTGAGCTGAATGATCACAACAGCCATTTTTACAATACTCACAGAGAAGAAAGGAGTACAAGATACGGCAGCATTTTTCAAAATCCAGACACAAGCAAACAAAATCTCAGCCAGAACTCTCTGCATTGGAACCATGGGCGGCTCCAGCTGGGAAATTTTCCTTAGGGACTGACTTGAGCGGTAGGGAAAGATAGGGCCTTATAGACAAGCCAGGTGCTTCACCCAAGGTGCTAGGGTGGCAGTCTGCCAAGGGTCCGAGGACGACACTGCATTTACACAAAGTGAAACAGGTGGCCAGCCCCTCGGTCCGCCCCCCTCCCCACCGCATGAGGACAGAGGCGGAGCCATAGGGAAACGCAGGTCCACCCCCGACAAGCTTCCCGCCCGGATGGCTCCCCAGCCTTGCTTAGAGAGCATGCGCTACCCTTTTCAGAAGCGCTGGGTTCAGCCTAGCCACCCCTGCTCTGCACTGATAAATGAATAAGCTTCACCCCTATCTTTCCCTAGCTTGGCAGGCCTTCGTAAAACTTTATGCGTAAGAATCACACTTTAAATTTTGTACCCTACACACTTCCACTAAAGCAGAAATACAAAAGCCACGAAAATCTCAATAGCCAGCGGGCACTCCTCTTTAGGGGCTGTAAGGTGGTGGTTTTTCAAAAGGCGGGTAGTAGGGGGGAGAGTAGCGGGGCGGTGCACTCGAGGACCACATGTAGCTGGGCGAAGGCGAGGCGGACTGCGGCTCATCCGAAAGTCCAGAGGGCGGGGAGGCTGGAAAGACACCGGAATGCTGTGTAATAAAAACGGAACACCAGTTAAGGCAGCCGGGTTGCAATTCCCCCCAGCCCACCGTTACTTAAACGAGCATGGACCAAGTCTGCTTCTGTTCGGAACAGCAGAGCGCTCCGCAGCCTCACAGAGTTAACGAGGGGCATGGGCCGGTGGGTCCCACTCTCGAGGTCACCCAGGCTCCACAGCTCCCGCAGGACAGCCTGGGGTCCTCCTCCCTGGCCCCTTGAGCCCTGCATCCAGTCACCTGGTCGCTCCTACGTCTGCGTTGTCTCTTCAGTCCACCACTTCCCTGTCCAAGTTTACAGCCCAAGCCTTCAAGGCCTCTCCCTCGAGCTCTGGCAACGGCATCCCAGCTAGTCTTCCGAAAGCTACTCTGGGCCTTAAGAACTTCTGAGGTTAAGCCAGTAATGCCTGGGAAAGTCCTGGCTACCAGAATATGTCCCAGAGCCCATCTCACAGACCAAAAGGCCAAACACAAACTAAGGTCAGAGAGGTTAAGTGGGCTTTCTTGGATCTGGGCTCTTCCAAGTCTGACAATTTCTGTTTCATCTTAACCGTGGCCCACCATGCCCGAGTGCGAGGTAGGTCGGAGAGCAGAGAGGAGCACAGGCGCAGAGGTGAGAATACCAACGGTAAGAACAAGGAACAACCTGTCAGGTTGCAGAGACGGAGGATTCAGTTTTACTTTGTGTTGTCTAACTTAGGTAGTCTTTGGGAAGAGAGAGGATATAGATTTTTTTCTTTTTTAAAAACAGTGAATTGACACATCAGGAGTCATTGCTACTTCTCTTTCCCTGGCTCATGTGTACCCTTGAGCCTGATGGTTTTCCTGCTCAAGGAGAGTAGGCCTGTTTTCATTTTGTTCATTGCTATATCCCCCAGAGCTCAGAACAGTGCTTGGCAAGTAGTAGGTGCTCAATAAATGTTGAATGAGTGACCCTAACCTCAGGAGTATATAGGATGAACTTGACATTTTTTTTAAAGATTTTATTTACTTATTTGAGAGAGAGAGAGAAGCAGACTCCCCGCTGAGCAGAAAGCCCAATGTGGGACTCGATCCCAGGACCCCGGTATCATGACCAGGGCCAAGGACAGACGCTTAACCGACTGAGCCACGCAGGTGTCCCAACTTGGCATGTTTTTTAAAAAGTAAAACCTATTTTCAAAGAACACAGTCACATCTCGTGGGTACCTCTCCTTGCTCTGGCGGTGGAGCATGGCTGAGGCCTGAAGAGTGGGGGGGACTACCTGGATGGCCAGAGGCTAGAGGCCAGTTTAAGGCTGTCAGGAAGGGTGCACATAAAAAGCCAACGAACAGGGCTGGAGAACTTCAGTTTTCTGGTGTGTCTTAGCTCTAGGAGGGGCTGGGATATTAAAAGAAAAACAAAAAGGAGCACCTGGGTGGCTCAGTTGGTTAAGCACTGGCTCTTGGTTTCAGCTCAGGTTGTGATCTCAGGGTTGTGAGATCGAACCCAGGGTTGGATTCCAGGTTCGAGTGGGGAGTCTGCCTGATCTGCTCCCTCTGCTCCCCCGCCCCCCATGCCAAATAAATAAATAAATAAATAAATAAATAATCTTTAAGATACGGCTTTTAAAAGAAAAACAAAAAGACCCACTTACACCAAAAGTTCTCAACAGTTCAAGTGCTGTTTGGCGGGAGGTGATGCCTTTACTTTGGCAGGCCAGAGTCTGAGTCGATCATGTCATTTTTAAAGGCCTGGGGCAATCGAGAGTCAGCCTGGACTTGAGATTTCTGGAGCCTGAGACCACCTGGCTGAGTCTGCTAATCCCCAGTCCTCACCCCTGCACTCCTTAGAAAGGGCTGCCCAGGTATCTAGGTCTTGCCCGAGACACTGAAATATCGGTCCACATCACGCGGGCACCGACAAGGAATGCGGCTGCCATCACTCCGTCCACCTCCCCGGCCCCATTCATTCTTTCCGCCCTGAGCCAAGGAATGACAGGGTCATAGAACCTGCGGAGCCTTTAAAGACAGAACAACTTGAGTCAGCGGACTTGAGACAAGCCCGATTCCTTGCTAAAATCTCAATTTCTCTCCCGCCTCCGGGGAAACTTCCTAGTTTTCCATTCTGCACTATAGGACTCCCTCCTTCCTTCCCTCCCTCCCCTCCCCCTGCCC
>LNAC01000379.1:1550247-1568876 GCA_002007465.1 Ailurus styani | reverse complement strand
CCCTTGGGGCCCGGGTTTGGGGAGGACAAGGGGGGAGGACAAGGCCCACAGGACCCGCACGTAGTTTCCTAGCAACCAGCAGGCACCTTGGGAAGGATCTGGCTTTGTTGCAGCTGGGGAGCTGGCCTGGTGCTTTCTGGTTCCTGCCTCGGAGTCGACTTTGCTAATGGGACAGGCAGCTCAGAAGAACAGAGCTTTGAATCCTTGCACACCACAAAGCATGAAAAGCATCTAAATAGCCTACCGCTGGGCCACCGTGGTCACTCCGTGCCTGCCGAGTTGCTACCAGAGGACGCCCCCCGCCCCCGCCTGCCCCCTCTCTGCCCGGTGGAACGAAGTTGGTAGGCGAGGGGAAATGCAGAGAAACAGCTGAACTGGAGCAGCCACAGCCTTCCAAGGCCTTCGGCAGCCCGTGCCATGCACCGCCTCCCCAGGACTAAAGCGATCCTTTCATTAAATGGGCCCAATTTCTAGTGGGTCATTTTTGGTGGCTAAGGGGAAACCTCGGGTACCCTCACGTGCTTTCATAAAGACCATAAACAGAGGCGTTTGCATTTTGCATTTTGTTTTAAGCGAAATGTGCCAATTCACTAGGTGCACAGGAAAGGAACCAGCCCTCTGTTAGAGTGAAGGAGGGGGACCTGCCTGGTAGGCCAGCTTGGGAAGTACGGCTGGAACCCTGAAGATTTGACATAAAGCTCCCCTGGGTTGAATTTCCTGGCAGAAGCAGAAACCGGGGCTTTATACCCTGCAGAATTCGGACTACTTGGCTAAAACCAAAGTACAGGTAGGAGGGAAATGAACACTGAGGCAATAGAAGTGAGTGGGGAGGTTAGCGAGGAGGCCAAGGCAGTCTCGTTTCTATCCTTCCTGCCTTGGGGGATGGGGAGCTCATGAAGCAAGGACACCAGTGGAGTCGAATGTTTGCAAGAGTCCCTCTTCTCGAAGCTCAGCACTGACAACATCCTCGGGGCCATCTGACCAGAGGGAATGTTTCCTAAGCTTCTTAACGGACAGCTACGCAAGGAGGGCACAGCTTGGAGGGGTTAAAACAAAACCCGATCCCTCTATTTCCTCTCCCTTCCATCAGCCTCGGAGTAAAAAGGAGCAGTAGTCTTCAAATACAAAGTTACATATGTAGTCCTATTTGGAAATGACCCGAATGAGGAAGTCATTTGGAAGCAAGTCTAGAAAGGTCATCTGTGATGTGGGCCCTTTTCCAATCTGAGAAGATCATAAGGGAGTTCTGGCTTTTTTTGGTTGGGGGGGATGGGGTGGGTCTGTTCTTCTGGAAGTTTTATCGTCAGAGCTGGTATGCATTTTGCTGATTGCTTTCTATTTATCTGGGAATGCAAGCAAGGTGTTCCCCCATGCTCTTGGCTTTCCCGGGTAAAGACTGGTATTTCCTCCTATGAAACTATAAGGGGATGAAAGTTGGTGAACAAAAGAAAGCTCAATTCAAACACACCATTGAAGTTCTAGAAGGAAACAGATTACTTAAAAACACATCACTTGGGGCGCCTGGGTGGCTCAGTCGGTTGAGTGTCTGACTCTTGGTTTGGGCTCAGGTCATGATCTTGGGATCCTGGGACCGAGCCCCACGTGGGGCTCTGCTCTCAGTGCAGAATCTGCTGGAGATTATGTCTCTCCCTCTCCCTTCCCTTCTGCTCCTCCCCCTGCCCATGTGCTCTCTCTCTCTAAAATACATAGTCTTTAAAAGAAATTTAAAAACCCACATCACTCAAAACCCACACTGCACAACTCTGAAGTCTCCAAAAAGGAAACACAGAGACAGCTCGAATCCAGAAAAAGAACCAGGAGAGGTATGAGAGGTGTCCCAGCAGCCACTGGAGTGGGGAGCAATTTTATAATTAATCAGAGAGAGTTTACTCTCTAGAGACCCCTTCTGAGTCATGATTAGGAAGCCCATAATTTAAATCAGTAAAAAAAATATAAGTGTCCTAAAATTAACTGGGGGAAAAGATCTATGCTCAGATTTATAGCTTCTCCAAAGAATTTTTCATGCCTATTCTAGAGTCAGACAGACTCCAATGACAAGAGACTGGCAATGACGAGACTATTTCCCTCAAAAGATGATATTTATATTGGACACATAAATTGGGTGATATTTATGAAGCACTCAGTGCCGTGGTTGGTGCAGAACAAGGGCTCAATGAACAGGAGCTGTTATTAAAAAGTAGAGGCTTCCACAAATCCCTGACATCCATGCTAGTAGGTTTGGGTTAAGGACCCTGCTTCTGAGTTTCCACAGCACTCTGGGTAACAGTCTATTTACTTTTTGTCTCCGCTGCTGTCCCCCGACCACTCCCCCACTCGGGTCCCCGATTTCTTCTTTTTTATGATTTTATTTATTTATTTTTGTGAGAGAGGAAGAGAGAGCAAGAGCACGAGCAGGGTGAGGGGCAGAGAGAGAAGAAGACTCCCTGGTGAGCAGGGAGCCCGATGCGGGACTCGATCCCAGGACCCTGGGATCATGACCTGAGCCGAAAGCAGACGCCTAACAGATGGAGCCAGGCGCCCCATCCCTGCGGTCTCTTAAAGGACTCCTTTTGCCTCTGTCACTGTTGAAATGATCTATGCCCTTTTTGAACAGATTCGTGTTTCCCCGTCTATAGCACCCATTTGGGTAACGAGTTCCCTCTGTTGTCTACCTGTAAATACTTTGGCTTTAAAACAAGTTCCAGCATTATTTTTTCCCAAGCTTTGATGGACACCTCCTTGTTCTGGTTCTGCATTTTATAAGAGTGAACAAGTCCATGGTCACATGTATATGTATTACTGTTGCAATACACAGGCCTAGACCTCCACGCTCAGCATTGGAGCCAAACAAAAGGACACTGTCTTCAACAAAATGGGGCTTTCCAGGTTCAATTATTGTGTTAACCTAAAGCTGAAATTAGGTTGCCCCAGGGCTTTGTGTTTGTAAACTGGCTGGCTAATTGGAAGTATCCCCAAACAGTCATGCCTTTATGTCCCCTTGGAATATTCAGGGGCCCTTAGGAGAAGCAAATTCATTATGGGCTCCTCTCCTTTCAAAGGTATTTTCTTTGGTCCTCAAATTTTCAATTAACCAGATTTCCTTGTAATCCCGCTCTTCTATGGTCAAGGATTGACGATCACTGTAAATGTTGAAAAGACCATTTTGCTTGTTTCCTTGAAGTGCCTAGCCCAGTGCTTGGCACACAATGAGGGCCTTTCAATTAAGTGCTTTTCTTGGTTCTGTATTTTTGTGTTTCGTCTCAGCTCAAAAGGAAAAAGAAAAGTGCAAATTTGGTGACTCTATTTCGAACCCCTGTGATAGCAAGGCAAAAAAGGGGGTGAGGGGCGTTATTAAAAAAGGGGGGCGCCTGGGTGGCTCAGTTGGTTAAGCGGCTGCCTTCGGCTCAGGTCATGATCTCAGGGTCCTGGGATCGAGTCCCGCATTGGGCTCCCTGCTCAGCAGAGAGCCTGCTTCTCTCTCTCCCTCTGCCTGCCGCTCTGCTTACTTGTGCTCTCTCTCTGTCGAATAAATAAATAAAAACTTTTAAAAAAAGCAAAAAAAAACCCACCCCAAAATCGAACAAACAAACAAACAAAAAAACCCTCTGTATAGTCCTAGTTAAGGAAGTCTGGAGAAAAAACACGGACTTGTTCCTCATTACAGATTTCATTCAATCTGTTGTAAGGCCAGAGTCCCTTGTGCTAAAGAGCAGGACTAGGCCTCTCTGTGGCAGAAGAATGGGAAAAGCCACGGTTGGACAAGAGTCCATACTGATGTTCTAATGAGGAACGTCCTCTCCTGGGTGCCAGTCAAGACAATCTGGGGCACCTCGATCCTCACTCCTTCTCCCCCTTTTCTCCCATCTCTCTGTTCCCTGTGTCTTTGCCACCCTCCCCACCTCTCCCATCTTGCCTTGCTGTAGTCTGTAAGCTCGTCGCTGGTCCCCACAGGCTGCTGAAGGCTGTCCGGCTGAGGGCCTGGCTCCCTTGTCCATGGTAGGGAGGTTCCGTAATTAGGGAGAGAACAAGGCAGCACAAACGGCAACAAGAGTCATGGAAAGTTCTTTCTCTCAAAACATACCTGGAAGTCGTACGCAGAATATGGTGGCAGGTGGGGAGGGCTGTGGTAGTAGGTGTTGTAGGAAGCCACTTGAGGGCGGGCGTAGTAAGAAACCGTCGGATGGGCATTTTCAACAGAGCAGTTCAGCGCCGGCAGAGTTGGGTTCTGTAGAACACAGATTAGAAACAACATAAATGGGCCGCCTGGATGGCTCAGTGGGTTAAGCTTCTGCCTTCGGCTCATGTCATGATCTCAGGGTCCTGGGATCGAGCCCCGCATCAGGCTATCTGCTCAGCGGGGAGCCTGCTTCCTCCTCTCTCTCTGCCTGCCTCTCTGCCTGCTTGTGATCTCTCTCTCTGTCAAATAAATGAATAAAATCTTTTTTTAAAAAAAAAGAAACAACATAAATGTTCGTCACTGGCAGACAGCATTAAGTAAAAATAATAGAGAGCCACCGGCAAAACTAAGGAGGCAATAAAGAGATCAGTGGTGGCCAGGGGTTGTGTTTTGGGGGAGGGGGGTTGGGGAGAGCACAGAGGGCTTTTAGGGCCGCTGAGTTACTCCATGTGATAGTATAATGATGGATACATGTCATTATACGTTAGTCCAGACCCGCAGAAATCCAACACCAAGAGTGAGCTCTAAGGTAAACTATGGCCTTCAGGTGATAATGACTTGATAATAAATGTACCACTCTGCTGGGGTGGTAGTTAATGGGGGTGGCTACATGTGGGGTCGGAGCACAGAGGACACAGAAATCTCTACACCTTCCTCTTAATTTTGTTGTGAACCTAAAATGCCTCTAAAACAAATGAAGTCTTAAAAAACCCACTATGGGGGCACCCGGGTGACTCAGTGGGTGAAGCGTCTGCCTTCAGCTCAGGTCATGATCCCAGGGTCCTGAGATCGAGCCCCGCATTGGGCTCCCTGCTCAGCGGGGAGTCTGCTTCTCCCTTTCCCTTCCCCCCGCTCATGCTGTCTCTCTCTCTCTCTCTCAAATAAATAAATAAAATCTTGAAAAAAAAATCCCACTGTGTTACATAACATGATTCCTGACATACCAAAAACAAAGACCCGAACAACCATGTATGTATGTATGTTTGTAAATGAAAAGAAATTAACCTGGAAAGATTCACAATAGACTGTCAACGGTTGGTTATCTCTCTGGAGGGGAGTAGTATCAGGAGGTAAATGAGGACCCCTCTCTCTCTTTTTTTTTTAAGTAGGCTCCACAATGGGCGTGGAGCATCATGTGGGGCTTGAACTCATGACCCTGAGATCCAGACCTGAGCTGAGATCAAGAGTTCAACCCTTAACTGACTGAGCCACGTAGGCGCCCCTCTATTTTCTTTTTTAACGATGTGTATCACTGGTGTCGTTTTCCCCCAAATTATTATTTTGAAAAATTCAAACCTATAGAAAAGTTGAAATCACTTAAAAAAACAAAAAGACAAAAGAAAAGAATAAGACCCAAACACACTGCCAAAGGAAGTGACCGCTTCTCATTAGTTCCCAAACACAGCTGTCCCAAGCAGGCTCTTAGGAGTGCTCCATGGGTCAAGGTGCAGGGGAAATGTTTTTCCCATTTTCCGTGTCATTGATATGGCAGTCATTTGCGTGGATAACCAAGAGCTGTCTCCAAAAGCAGAAGCTTCCTCTCGAGGGATGAAAACGCGTGGGCAGGCTTTGGCGGTGCCTACAGGCAGCCACGTTGGGGGTGTTGGCAGAAGAATCTTCCTCTTGGCAAGTTTCAACACAGTTCTGCTGCTCTCTTCCTTGGAGTGGGTTACTGTTTACATCTCTGGGAGGTTTGAAGAGCTACAAACCTCAGGCATTACAATGCAGCTCCCAGACAAGAAGAGAAATGTTTGTCAGCCCCTCCCACGCATGGGAGAGGGCTGAGATTCTTGACCATTCCAAGGGCTGGCTGGCTATATAGAGAAAGAGTGCTCAAAACCACCCTTACCTCTCCACCAGAATGCTAAGAGGAAATTTCATCCCCAAGGAAGTCCCAGAAAGCATGTTCCCTTGGCCTTCTGTCAATTAAAAGCACACCCTCCAGCTCTTGCAAAATGAAACCAGTTCGTCTATGCAAATAAACTAAGCCTAGCCAGAGAGACACAATCATGCAATGTAAACTCTATCTATAAAAATTTTTGTGTGTTCAGCAAGGCCGGCGGGGGGCGGCCGGGATCATCTTTGAAAGGAAGATGACTCTTACAGAGACAGCAGCACAAGAGGAAGACTGAACGAGCACAGGAAAGGCACAGAAGAAAGGAGTCAAGGGTAGAGGGTGTAGACAAAATGGACAGGGCAAGAGAGGCTGGGGGAGCAAAGGGAGGTAAACAGTTGGGCAGAGAAGGAGCCAGAGAGATGGCTCCAAATAAACGTCTGGTGAGGCCTTACATTGCTGTGATTTTACAACACATCTGAACTCTGTGTCTATTTGTGTGTGCGTACAGCAGTGTGTGTATGTATTCCTGTTAAAACTCTGGGGCTCCGGGGACACCTGGGTGGCTCAGTCGGTTAAGCGTCTGCCTTCGGCTCAGGTCATGATGCCGGGGTCCCCGGATCACTTTCTCTCTCTCAAATAAATAAATAAAATCTGTAAAAATAATCTCTGGGGCTCCGAAGTTATGAGACTCCCTATTACTGATCAGTCGCATTCTGAGCTCCAGGGAAACAAGAGGTTACAAAGCAGCCCAGGAGATGGTGAACACGGTCTTGCCTGGACGAGACATTGTGGATTTTGGAAAGAGTGCCACTTTTATGCCTCCCCACTTTCCTCCAAACCAGGGAGACACTGACGAGGAGAAAACGGCAAGATACAGTTACCTTTTAAAGACCCATCTCAACTTCTATCTTGGGTCAACAGACACGTCATCAAATATTTCTCAAAGATCTTTTTTCCCAAACCTCCTCTGGTTAGGGAATGAGGACATCCTTGTTCCTCTGCAGAGGGCACATTCTGGAAGCGGCAGCTCCTAGCTGATCCCGCTGACAGCTGCCAGCTCCCAGCCCTTGGCTCCTATTCTCACTCGCTAGGAAAGGCTTTCGCCCGCCACCCCCGGTGGGCCTCCCTGCAGATCCCCGGGCCTGCTGCTCAGTGGCGAGGCACACCACAAGTCCCCAACCGCGTCTGGACCCAGGCCGAGGATTGTATTTAGGCTCACCGGGCTGACGTTCCAGGATGGCCTACACCATGGCTCCTTTCAGTAAAGCCATCAAAGTCAGGGCTCCTTCTTGGCCCCCCATCTTCCATGCCCGCTCGCTCTCCCATCTCAGGAATCGGATGTCTTGCCCTTGATCTTTGCTCTCATCTTGCGTTTTCCCCACTGGTCCTTGACCGAGTTCCCTGGCCCTCCTCCTCCTTCCCTCCCAAGGAAGCTCTGGACAGCTGGAAACAACTCGCTTTCAACTGTTCTAAATTAAAGCAGCTAAACAAAGGAAGTAATGTGTGTTAAAACACTGGTAGAACTGGAAAGGGATGTCCAAACATTGGTCTGGGCAGCTGGGGTACAGTAGAAAGAGCAAAGGCTCTGGCATCAGACAAACCTGGGCTCCATTCCCAGCTCTGCTGTTTAGTCCTGGGCAAGTCATTTGACCTCTGTTGGCCTGTTTCCTCATCTGTTAAATGGGGGCAATAATACCTCATCAGGTAGTAAGAGTGGGGAGGAGTGAAGAAAGTAATCGTACAAAAACCCTTTGTATAGAGTAAAAGACCATCCCTGCTACCTCTCAGGACAGACTCTCAACAAACCCCTTTCCCCCCTAAAGATCTAAGGTCACAGTGAAATGAAGATTCCAGAAATAAACCTGTACACCGATGGCCAACCGATTCCTTGCAGGAACCCCAAGAAGCCTACTGAGTAGCCACCACCCACTGCATTTGAGCCTCAGGGTAGCTCGGCCGCCCAGGTCTGAAAGCACTAGGAACGTTCCAGGGAACCCTTAATTCCCACCCCGCTGTCCCATCTCCCCAAGTCGCCAACCCCAGAGCTTCTCCTCCAGCCAGAGTGGCTCACGTTCTACATAGCGCCTCAGCTTTCACCTGCCCCCCCCTGGGGAAAGTCTCCAAGAACACAGGGCATTCTTTCAATCCAGAAACAGCTTTTCTGAAGCCCTGTCACCCCCAAGCTCCCTCAGGCCCAGACCTACAGGACCTGCTCCCTCCGAGGGCCCCACCTATGCGGATGTGCCCCCCATCCCTTAGTGTCCTGGCTTGCCCCGGGGCGGGAATGAGAAATGTGTGTATGAGGGGCGCCTGGGTGGCTCGGTTGTTTGAGCGCCCGACTCTGGGTTTCGGCTCAGGTCGTGATCTCGGGATCATGAGACCGAGCCCTGTGTCGTGGAGTGTGCTTGAGATTCTCTGTCTCCCTCTGCCTCCTCCCCACCTCCTGCTCTCACTCGCTTTCTCCCTAAAAATAAATAAATAAATAAAAAGTGAGGGAAAAGAAAAAGGAAATGCGTGTGTGAGAGGGGGAGAGAAAAAAAGAGACAGACAGACAGACAGACTGGATGTGAGCAGGGAAGGAATTCTCCTGACTTGGAGTCACAAGCCGGAACACTCAATAACTTCTTGACAACCTGGTCTGGCTCTAGAGTGTTTTCTTTTCCCTTGTCTTACCCCCACCTTTCACTTTCCATTGCTTAGCCTTTTGACAGTCCCAGGTCAAATTACAAACTGCCTTTCAGGTTCCTGTCCCTCGGGGAGCCCAAAATGGGACAGAAACAACTCGGGGCTTAAGGACTCTCTGCCTCATTTCAGGGATCAAAGGAAAACCCCTTTTAGGCACAAAATAATTCCCTAAACACACGTGGGACCCCTCTTGAGCGGTGGTACTCAGTCCTGGCTGCGGAGCAGAACCACCTGGGGAACTTTTAAAACTATTGATGCCGGGTCTTCAATTTAGACCCATTAAATTAGAAGCTCTGGAGGAGGGGTCCAGGCATCTGGGCTCTTTTAAGGCCCTCAGGTGATTCTGTTCTAATAGGAAGCCAGGTTGTAGCTCTAAAGCTATAGCTCTAAAGCTATTATCTCCATAATGAGGTCAAGGTTTGCTAAATAAGCGAAGAAATGCTTGAAAATGCTTTAAAAGCAAAGGAAGGAAGAAGCCCATTATGATAGGGCACTTACTGGGTGCTGAGTCCCCCCGGGCCTTTGCAGGGTGTGCGTGCATGCACACGCACGTGCAAGCATGCACGTGCACACACACACACACACACACACAGATACGGCGAGAGGTTGAGAGGGAAGATAGGGAACCTGGGGAGCTCGAGGCTGAGGGCAAGACCCCGCGAGCAGCTTAGCCCAGGGCTGGCACCCATGGTCTTTCTGGAGAAACTCCAGGGTGAAATTCCTGGGGAGGGGGAGACAGACTGGCATGACTCTTACCTGAGCCAAAAAACCTCTTTTCTTCCATCTCTCCCTAATCTGTGAAGGGAAAAACTACCCAGAGAGGTTTCTGCTAGAAGTGTGTGCTGGTGTGTGGTGGGGGAGCTCAAACAGCTATGTTTACATAACCAGCATGAACGGGAGAATTGAGGCCACCAGCTCCTCAACCCCACTCCCAGAACGTGCCTCCAGAACACGGGCAACTCCTGTTAACAAGAAATGTTTGCACAGTAATGACATTGAATGTCTGGCTTCTTCATCTTGAGATGTTTGAAAGCAGCTACATTCTTAAAGAGCGACTGCCTCTGATTCCTCCCTTCAAAACATGGGTCCCCCATCGCCTCCAACCTCCAGGTGGAGACCTTGGCCCCCGGCCGGGGCCTCTGGAATGGGAAGGCACTTCCTTCCTTACCATGTCCTTAAAGCCTCCAAGGACAGCGGCGGTGATGATGCCCAGGAACAGGCCGACGATGTTGAGGATGGTGGCAGACCACAGCAAGTGGTAGAGATGAATGATGTCCTGGCAGCTGCTGACATCGATGTATTCATAGTACCCACCAGTCATCTCCACGCGGCTGCACAGGGAGAGGCACACACCAGTTGGCCCCCAGGGAGCAGGCTGTCTCTCCCCCCAACACCGCGCCCCCCGCCGCCCCCGGCTCTGGCTACCATGCTGCTCAGTGAAAGGACAGGCGAGCCGGTGGGGAGCTCTGGTGAGGGAGAGCACAGCCATGAATGTGCTATGATAAAGTGTGACTGCTGTTCACCCAAAAGATACATTAAAAAAATCCACCTCCTACCGGCCAGAGAAACCCTTGTCACCATCACTAACAGAATATGTATGCTTATCTATCTATCATCGTAGATGTCGATCGGATCTACGATTTTGAAAAATAATACAATTATAATAGCAAAAAGTGCTATAGTACTTAGTCTTTAGGTAGCATATGTGGACACTCAGTCCGTGCCAGGTCCAGGGCTAAGTGTTGTACATATGTGAATTCATAAAATCTGTGCTGTTGAATATGATACTGGGCATGTGAGTGCTTAATTAAGTTAATTAAAACGAAGTAAAAAAAATTCAGTTCTTCAGGCTCACCAGCCACAGTTCAAGTGCTCGAAAGCCGCACTCCTAAGAGGCACCCTGGAGGCTGACAGAGCAGATTACATTCCCATCACTACAGAAAGTTCTGCTAGACAGCACTGCAAATCCTTGCGCTAGTCTATGAGGCAGACACTATCACCAGTCCCATTTTCCAGATAAGGAAACTAAAGCACGGAGACATTAGGAACTTGCCCAAGCTGTAAGTGGTGAAACTGGCATCTGAATTCAGGCATCAAAGATTTCCCCGTTTCCTCTTTCAAAACAAAACAACAACAAACACAAAAACAACGTCCCAGGAAAAAAACTGAAGACAAGCTGCTGCCCAAAACCTGAGAGGCCTTCCCTGGCCACTCATTCCAAAGTCACCCCCAACCCCTCCCCGCCCGGCCACCGTCTCTCACGTGACTTGCTGTGGACTGAATTGTGTCCCCCTCCAACACTCACAAGTTGAAGCCCTAAGCGCCACTAGCATTGCATTCGGACACAGACAGGGCTTTTAGGAAGTAACTGAGGTTAAATGAGGTCAGAAGGGTGGAATCCTAATCCGATAGGATTGATGGCTTTATGAAAAGTAGGAAGAGAGAGAGAGAGATCTGCATGTGCACCCACGGACGGAAGGCTGGGTGAGGGCCCAGGGAGAAGGTGGCTGTCTGCAAGCCAGGAAGAGAGCCCTCCCCAGACCCCGCCATGCGGGCACCCTGATCTCAGATGTCCAGCCTCCAGAACTCTGAGCAAATGAATGTGTCTTGTTGAAGCCACCCAGTCTATGGCATTTACCATGGCAGCCGGAGCTGCCTAACCCATTTACCCTTCTTGGATTGCTAGTCTCTAGCACTCATTCATTCCTGTCTCTTGGACCTGAATGGAAGCTCTACGGCAGAGACTCGGTTCGTTTTGTTCCCTAATGTTCCTGACACCTAGCTGGTGCTACATAAACACCTGTTGAGCTGATTCAGTGAAAGTTCCTGTCTTCCTGGATGTTGCAAACTAGTTTACAACTTGCCGGGGAATCACTAACAAATCACCAACACTGTGCTTCTTAAAAAAAATTGAAGGTTAACCTCCAAATCGAATAAGGGAGGGATTATTCACACAGAAAAGACTTTTCAGCATCACAGATGATTTTATCTCAGGATTCTTCACAATCAGTGTTCTCAGTGTTTTTTCTGAGGACTTGCCATCTGAACGGTTAAAGGACAGACTGCATCAGAACCATCTGTGTTGGGGCGCCTGGGTGGCTCAGTGGTAGAGCGCCTGCCTTCGGCTCAGGTCATGATCCTGGGGTCCTGGGATCGAGCCCCGCAGCGGGCTCCCTGCTCTGTGGGAAAGCCTGCTTCTCCCTCTCCCACTCCCCCTGCTTGTGTTCCCTCTCTCGCTGTGTCTATGTGTCAAATAAAAAAAATAAAATAAAATCTTTAAAAAAAAAAGAACCATCTGTGTTTGTGTGTATGTCTGCCTGCCTGTGTGTGTCAGTGCGTTATTTGTGTGTCTGTGCGCACATATGTCTTGGAGAAAGAGATGCTTAAACATGCAGATTCCCAGGCCTGGCCCCAGTCTCACAGAATCAGGCAGAATGTCTTAGGGTGAGGCTCAGGGATCTGTGTTAACTAGCTCACAGACGTTTGAAACCCACTGTTTTATTTATTTTTAAAGGAAACTCTGCCCCTACGTGGGGCTCCAATGCTTGGCCCAGAGATCAAGTGTTGCACGCTCCCCCTGCCCCCGACAAGAGCCTGCTAGGTGCCCTGAAACCCATTGTTTTAAATAGTAAGACTCCGGGTGCCTGGGTGGCTCAGTGGGTTAAAACCTCTGCCTTCAGCTCAGGTCATGATCTCAGGGTCCTGGGATCGAGGCCCGCATTGGGCTCCCTGCTCAGCGGGGAGCCTGCTTCCTCTTCTCCCTGTCTCTCTGCCTGCCTCTCTGCCTACTGGTGATCTGAACTCTCTCTCTGTGTCAAATAAATAAATAAAATCTTTTAAAAAAATAAATATTAAGATTCCATAGTAAAATTTTAAAGGTGTCTTCATTCATCAGAATTTGAACTGGATTTCAGTATGTTCAAGGGCAGAGCTGGAGCCCACCCATAAGCAGGAAGGGATACACAAAAATCTTATTGCCTAAAACTTAAAGACCTGTGGCTCCCTGCATATATCCATGAACATAGTAACTCCAAAGTAATTATTACTCGTGGCAGGTAGAATATTTTCTTTTTGATAGTATCAAATAAGAATATGTATATCTAGCTATCATCGGAGATGTCAATCAAATCTATGATTCTGAAAAATAATGCAATTACAGTAGCAAAAAGTGCTATAGTCCTTACTATGACCTGGTACTACTCTAAGCAGTTTGCAAACACTAACTCACTGAATCTCTATAGTAACCCTGTGTGGTAGGGGCTATTTTTATCCCTGTTACATACAGATGAGAAAAATCAAGGCCCAGACAGGCATTAATTAAGTAGCAGAGGTGAGATTTGAACTCAGACACTCTGGCCTTGAGTTTGTACTTAACCATGACATTTTGCCGCCTCTTGAAATCGAAACTGAGCGCCACTGACATAAACCACTGTGGAATTCTGTTACTCCGTCATTATGAATTATAATCAAACAAATCAGATTTATATTTCATGCTACTTTTTTCATATTACTTGCACGTATCTTTTCTTTTTCACTGAACCTAGTAGAAAACCATGAGCTATAACATTGGAAAGACGACCTATTTCATGACTCTTCTGAAAAATCCATGCTGCTGATATAAAATATGAACATACCCCGTGTTTATTGGGATTTTTAAGACACTACTCTCAAGGGTATTACTTATTAATAGATTTATGCAGTGAAAAGATAGCTTACTGCCATGAAGAGGCACGGACAAGACCGCCGAAAGGCAGGCGGTGGGTAAGGGGGAGTGTGGGGTTGTTGGGGCACAGGAGAGGCTGAAGAGTCAGCTTCTGACTTCCCCCAGATTGATGATCTTTGTCTACTTCCCAACACCCCAAGGGCCGGCCAGCAGTACCCACAGACAGGCAATACCGCACAGAAGACTCTGAAGTCAGACCGCATTTGGATTCCAGCTCTGTCCCTTATTTGCTGTCTGACCCTCAACAACTTTCTTAACTTCTCCGAGCTTGGGGGACTTAATGAAAGAATGCACGAAAGCACCACTCCAGCACCCAATAAGAGCCCCCGCCAAATATGTAGCTATGTTTTTCCCCCCTTCTAAGAACCAGCCTTTGGCAATGAACCTTAGACTCTTGTTCTTAGAAGCATTGACATTTGAAAGGTGTAGACCACACCACCGTGATACGTTAGTGGTTTGTTTAGAAATACTGAATAATTTTAGATACTATATGTTTGGTTCCAATTTAAGCAGGCTCGGCAGCTATTGAAGTATTTTTTACTCAACCATGAAGCAAAAGAACATTAATACTTAGATCTGGTTCAGGGTTTAGCAAATGAATGTGGTTTGTTTCTGTGTGAGATTCAGGATTCCACTTGGTTCCTTCTCCAGGACTGCAAGACCCTCCTACCAGACCCTACTGCCCGAAGAAGCTTCCCCAAACATTTTTAAATCTAAATCATTCATTTAAGCAAAATCCTTCCGTGGCTCCCCATTCATTACCTTCCTGAAAAAGGGTCCAAATTCCTCAGGTTGGCACAATCCAACTCCAAAATGGAGTCCATACCAGCTGGCCTGGGGCCTCTGGGAGCCTGGCCTGGCCATGCCGGGTACTTACCCCAAACCTAGGCTCAGATTTCTGTCCCTGCATGGAGGCTACTGTCTTCTGTTCTCTGCCTGTCCTGACCCCTCCCACTACCCGAAGCTTCCATGCCATCTCTCTAGTGTCTTCCTCAAGGACTCTGGTGCCCCATTCATTGGCTTTTTCCCTGGACTCCCACAGCCTCAGACAGCCTGTTCTCTCAGTCCAGCACTTTGCAAATGTCACTAATTCATTTAGTCATTGAATCTGATGCTTATTGAGGATTCCCTCAGTCCCGAGGGCTATGCTGGGTGCTGAGGCTACAGCCAAGTTGGACATCACGTCTCCACCTCAATTGTAACCTCCTGAGGGTGAGGGTCTTCTCTCACACTTCCGCTGTGTCTCCCTCACTGCCTAGAACAGTGGTAGAAACATTATAAGTCAGCAATAAATACCTGGTGAATGAGTAACTGAGTTCAAAGACTGATTTTGGCATTGATCATGAGCTTGATTACCCAATATGGGCTTTCACCCTCTTGCTCTCAACTTGCTGGGTGTGTGTGGAGAAACAGATAACCTCTCTGTGTTTCAGTCGTCATTTAACAAAGGAGGAGGCAACAGACCTTGGATAAGGCAGCAGGGCATCCTTCCGCCCTTCCACAGGGGCCTGGAACCCTGGGAATCTGTGTGTGGGTCTAAGCTGCCCTCCCCACAAGCCCCCTGGTAAAATGAGTTCCGTAAGGGTAAAATTACGCTTTCTCCATACCTCTTCTTCTCGAACAGTCCCTGGCACATATTTTAGGAGCTCCATAACAGTTTGTTGAAGGGAGGAATGAATGAAAGTAAGCTCTCCCCTTCCATTTATTACCATATCCTTCCATTTCCTTAAGGTGACACACTGGCAACGAGTCATATTGACCCAACCTCTCTAAAGCTGAGCAAAGTGCTCTGAGGAGCTGTGTCCTAGACAAAGCCACCTTCCTGCACTAGGCTAAATGGAATAATCTATGTTTGGTATTAAAATCTCACTGCCTTGATGTCAGAGAAGGTCTGTGGGTTTGAGGGGACAGTAGAAACTCTGTTTCCATAGCACTATACAAATGACTGCCTGATGTTTTTGTTCCCACTTTTTTTTTTCCTTTCTTGGCCTCCTTTCCAGGAAATGGACTGGAAGAGCTGGCAATTGATTAAAAATAGATTTCGTGTGAGGAAAACAAATACACACTCGGCAAAATTAAAGTCCCCGCATCTCTCAGAATGTTTGTTGCTAGCTATATTTAGGCCTGGAACTCAGGTCTCTTTGGCGCTGACTGGAAAAAGCCTTGGGACAAGGAAAAATTTTTCCCTCTATTGTAGGATCATCACCTCTTAAAGTCTCGTGGCCTTGGTTTATGACCCCACTGGGACTGTTTCCTGATGGAAAGTTCAGGAAGTCTTTTCCTAGTGGCTCTGCCTCTGGAAACTTAGCACTGCAGACAGGGCCTTGACTGATGCCCGGGGCTGGTCTCCAGACATCAGGTAGATGAAAACCATTTCATCTTGAAGATCTTTAGGGACAATGTCCCTGTGACCCCTCTCAGTTGCCTAGGCCAAGACTTTATCTTCCTGGTGAAAAGGGTGTTCTTCTTTTTGGTACTTTCCCAAAAATGTCCCTCCTATTTCATTGGGTCTTTACTCATGCCCAGTCCAGTTCTGGGGTCTGGGGATATAGATAAGATGAAATCATGTTCCCTGCCTCTAGAGAGCCCGCTCCTCATAAAATTCCTTTAGAGCCTTAAAGACCATCCTGGCCTGCGTTGCTTTAAGAAAGTAAGAAAGTCAGTTATTATCAAGTTCAGGTTGACAGGAAGATACACTGGGCTCCACTTTCGGAAAAAAATTTCACCTAAGGACTCAGCTAAGTGGAATTTAAAGTAGGATTTAGTTTATTCAAACCTTTTCCAGCAACACACCTAATTGCAGAGAGAAAGGTGTGTCTGCAGGGAATCACTTCCCAGCCCTCCCCGGGCTGGCCTCCCCTCTTTTCCATCTCAGGCCTGTGGTGCTGGCCAGCTCCCAGACCCCGCCCCCCTGCAAGCCAGGAAGTGGGAAAAGAGGGGGAGCAGGCCAGAGGAGCGGGGAGAGCGGGGAGCGGGTGAGGGAGAGCAAGAAGGAGAGAGAAGGACAGCAGTAGGGAAGGGGAGGAAAAGGAAAGATAGCAAAATAACCCCAATTCCCCTAGGACCTATTTTACATTCCTTTGATCATTTTTGGAAGGATGAGCTCAGGAAGTACAATTATAGCCCGTTCTCCATCACCGCCGTGAAGGAGGGAAGTCCTTTACAAGTGTTAGTTATTATTACAACATGAATAATTGAACCTCCCAGATAATCCCCAAACCTCATTTGAGTCTTTAAGTTTCTCTTCCTCCGCCTGCCAAACCTTTTAACAAAATGAGGCTGGTACGAGGGAAGAAGGTAAAGGGCTGGTATGAGTCCTCCCCCTTGTCTCCTCCCTGCCTCCAGTCTGCCAGGTCTTGATCCTTAAACCAGAGAGACGGGTCCCCCAATACCAAGAGGAGGGAGTGGGAGTGAGGAGGGGGCTGCATCTGTCTGACCCCTTCTGGATCTAGCTCCATCCAGGTCCCCTTTGCCAACTCCCTTCCTCTCTCCCTCTCCAGGCCTCAGAGCCCCATCTTCCGCGCTCTAGCATTCAGTGTCTTATGAGGTCTGGCGCTGAGTCCAAATTGCTTACAGGGTCAAGTCCAAAGTCATTCCCATGGCCAGTGAGCTCTTAGTGATGGGGCCTCTGACTATAGCTCAGTCCTCACCTCCTACCCCCTGTCGAACAGCCCCCATCCCACAACTGCTGGGAATGTCCTCCCCAACCCTCCCCCCTTTTGGTTTGTTTCCTAACTCCCTGCTCATCCTTTAAACTTCAGCTCCCACATCACCTCCTCCTTGACACTGTCCCCCAGCAACTCTGACTTCAGTCATTTGGGTCGCCAGGGTCCCCAGTGTGCCCACCGATCCCCACTCTACTTATCACACTCTGGCGTATGTAATCAGTCATCCACACATCCGTCTCCCCTACTAGTCTGTGAGCTCCTCTGCAGTCGACTCTGTATTCCTACCCCCTAAATATGTTTGGAAAGAAAGAATAAGTGTTGTTTTTGCAATCAGAGGGCAGAGAACCAGGGTGGTTGTGACAGGACTAGCACTGAGCCTGCTCCTGCCACAGGGCCTTTGCACTTGCTGTTTCTGCTGCTTGAAACATTCTTTCCCCAGGTTGGGGGCAACTTGGGTTGCCCTCTGGCTTCATTCAGGTCTCTGCACAAATGTACCCTCCTCAAAGAGACCTTCCCTGGCTACTCTGTCTCACACAGCACACATGCTCCTCACCCTGTCACTATCTATTTACCACCCTGGCTCATGTTTTTCTCAGACCTCTGATCAACACTTGGCATATTATATATTCATGCATTATCGGCTGTCTTCCCTAATAAAATATAAGCTTCATCAGGGCAGGACTCTTATTCTGTTTGCTACTGAATCAGCAGTGTCTAGAACAGGGCCAGGCCCAGAGAAAGGGCTCAGTAACCATTTGTTGAGTGCTGTTCAACTTGGACTTAAGACAGAACTGGGCTTGAACCCTATCTCTACCATTTCAAGATCTGTGTGACCTTGGGCCAGGGGTCTGCTTCCTCTGAGCCTCACTCTCATCATCTGTAAAATGGAGATGATCACCCTACGTGCATCAGAGGTGAGGACTAAGTGAGAGTAAATATTCCAAAGCACTTTGCACGGCGCCTGGCACAGAGAAGTCAAGTAACGCTTATTAGCTGA
Organism: Ailurus styani; assembly: GCA_002007465.1. Taxonomy (NCBI): domain Eukaryota; kingdom Metazoa; phylum Chordata; class Mammalia; order Carnivora; family Ailuridae; genus Ailurus; species Ailurus styani. The sequence continues at coordinate 1,550,789 of LNAC01000379.1, read as the reverse complement.
AATCTGTTGACAGACCAACATCTTCCATTTCTCTGATCCGTACAGCATGCCCTTGGACTCCATCCTCCCGCCCCCGCCCCTTCTAGTCCCCACTGGGGTCAGACCGTTGTTCCCCGGGCCTGGGCTCTCAGCACGTACTTGCCGCAGTTGTAGAGGTCGCAGCAGAAGCAGGTGTTGCCCCGGATGCGAGGTGTGCAGAATCCTCGGCTGAGGTGAGGGCAGTTCACCTGAGAGCACACACAACAGTGAGGATGTGGCCTGGCACGGGACGGGGACGGGACCCTCTGGGACTGGAAATATGAGTTAGTGACTGATGGAGACGGTAAGGACGGTATGGACGGCTGTCAGATGAACACCCGGCATGGGAGAGGGATGGGGCTGGGCCCTAGGCTGGCTGAACTCATGCCTGGGACAAGCCACCGAGGAGGAGCCAGGGTCCATCCAACCCTGGCCACAGCCCTCAGTGCCCCATCCCTAAGGGCGGAGATGCAGAGGAAGGAAGGATGGATGGAAGGACGGATGGAAGAACAAATGACAGTAGG
>LNAC01000379.1:1534350-1550158 GCA_002007465.1 Ailurus styani | reverse complement strand
GAACAAATGACAGTAGGAAACGAGGACAGGTGAGAAGGGGGGCTGGGGGCTGGGGGCGGGGAGAAGGGGAGCACATGCACTCTGAAGTACAATAGTACCTCTCTAGCTGCCTGGGTAAGGTTCCTCATAACCCTCGCGGAAGGAGAATTTTTGGTTGAGGAACTTATGACCTTATATAGGAAAAATAGGGTTAGGGGGACCAGGGTTACAAGTGAACCTATGGAAGTCATTATTAACATTTTCACAGTCACCAAGTTAACACAAGAAAGCGATCAGCACGAAATCAAGGGAACATCAATGACATTTTTACACATCTCAAGTTTGCAAAAAATTTAAAACATCGGTTTTTCCATTTACCGTCCTTCAAGAACTTTTCCAGACTCCCTTCCCCATATGGATGCAATGAAGGGCTTGTGAATATGTTTCACTGCATTATAGAGAATATTCGTAGTAAACGGGCATTTTTTTTATATCGGGTCCCTCATGTAAACGCTCACTGCCTTTCTGATAAGCTGTCTGCACACACGTGTTTCTACTCCTCCTTTCGAACCCGAGGATAGTTAGAAGAAACGGTGAATTTGCGACTGGAGGGAAGGGTTGCGGGGGCACGTGAAAGGCAGAGCCATAACAGAAGTATTTGCCCTGGTGCCTTGGGAGCAGGCCATCGCTTTGCTGAACTCCAAGGGCACCATTCAGATGGTACTTAATGTCCAATGGCAGTTTCGTGTTCGAGCGTTCTCTGGGTTGGCGGGCGATTATTGTGTGCTCACCAAGCAGGCAGTGGGTTGGGTCAATTTCAGAAAAAGACCCGGAGCCAGGCTTCCCCTCACCACCCACTGCCTCTGGTTCTGCGTGAGGCATGGAAGGAGGCAGAACTTGCCATGCAAAGTAACCCAGACCTCTCGATGACCCTCATTTGGCTTCCTGACTTGTCTTGCTTGTGGGACTCAGGCCCTGCCTCCCTAGTCCAGATCCAGGGCTCTGGTGGGGCTCCTGCCTTTCTTCTAGCTGGCCACCAAATCCAAGCAATGAAACCATCATCTGCAGAGCCAGGGAGGGGCCTGCCCTGTGGCCTCTGTACTCCTCTGTCCCTCTTGGGATTGAAGCCACACACTGAGAGGCTGCCTGCTGGGGTCACAGGGGCAGCCTGTGGCCACAGAGCAAAATAAATCTGATTAGGTCTCATGAGGCTCCAACCTATGACCATGGCCTCATTAGCACTTGTGCTCTGACCCACTGAGCAAATCAACTACAGACACCTAGTGGCAAGCCTTAGGCCCGTGAAAAGGAGTGAAAGAAAGGGGGTTTCAGGCAGAACAGAAGACCTTTCCAAAAAGTAAGGCATGCAGCTTCATTCGGACTCACCTCCTCAGCTTCCTTCTGGGATGTCTTGGGGACATAGTGGCACCGGTTAGCATAGAGTGGTTTCAGATCCTGGAAAGGGAAACAGCAAACCAAAGAGTCTGGGTTTCGGAAAACAAAGCAGCAAGTGCTCTGACTCGTAATAAAAGATCTGAAAACATGTGCGCGTACACACACACACATGCACCCGCGCACGCACAAGTCAACAGCAGGTTGGGTTAGTTTCTGAAAGCTGCCCATCTATGGAGCCCGAGAATCTGAGGATTCGATACGAATGTTCTCATAACTGCTCTCTGCTGGGCCACTTGGTTAAAGAGAAATTAGGAAACTGATTGACAAATCAGTTCCTTGAAATTTCCTCTCTGATTTTCTTTCATTTCTAGTCTTCATCTTCCTGCCTAGAGTCCCCAGGGAACAAGGTGCGGAGCTCTTGCAACATCGTACTCCTAAAAGGAAGGAGCCCAGCTCCGATGATGAGGTCTCATCATCACTTGAGCTCAGGAAGTGAGCCCCAGGGGGCTGAGCTACTGAGACGGCTGTAGGTTGTAACTCAGCTGAACTATGAGCCATTTTCACTCAACTACATAGATTAGATAAAGACCATGACCTCCAAAAATACTGTGAAAGCCCAGAAGACTAATATGGGGCTCAAGGACAGTTGACTCACCCTCCTGGCTTGGCCAGCTTCCTGGTTAGGGAGCTCTCCGGCATGGGGGCTGGGGTAGATCAAACAGACATGACCCAAGCGCTGCCTGGGAAATTGCAGGCAGGGGATGCTGTTCACTTTGGGGTGATGCTAAACATCCCCCAAGGGGTAGAGGGCTTTGGCCAAAAGGAGGCTAGATTGGGATGAGCAGTTTATGCAAAGTGACCCACAGGGGTTGGCCAAAGCCCCCTCCCTCCTGCCCCCATTTTTCTCACCATTTTCAATAACACCGGTGGTTGCTTTTCCCCACACATGATTTGCTATCTCCTCTTCCTGGCATCCAAGGGCCTCCAGCCTCCCAGCCTGCAGCCCCATCGAGGACCTAGGACTTTCTATCAGCTGCTTCTACGTGGAACCTCCTGTCTGTTCAATGTTGGCTTAGGCCAGCGTCAGGCTGGAAGGGAATGAAGGTTCTCGCGCATACACAGCAGAGTTTATTTTCCGTGCTTGGGGGATAGCAGAGGCCCTTATTATCTTGGGGAAGGGGAGCCTTGATGTGCTGGCACAGCCCTCCGGACCTCCTGGTTCTGCAGAAAGCATTCAGACACCAACTAAATGAAGACAGACATGTTCACACATGATGGTTGCCTACGTGCTGCACTGAGACCCCTGTTGGGAGGTAGGAAAAAGTCACTTAGCTCAGGCTCGGCAACCTTTTTGATCTGAAGGGCTACAAATTCTGGAGTGAAGAGACGGAAATGAAAATTGCTTCATGAGCAATAGTGAGCGGCTACTCTGTGCCAGGCCCCCTTAGGGCGGTTCCCACCTGTCATTTCATATATATGGCACTCAGACGAAGCCTGAGAAGGAGGTTACTGTGACACGAGAAGCTAAAGTGACTTTCCTAGCTGGTTAATGGCCGTGTTAGTGGGAGGGGAAGGGAAGGAAAATAGGAGACAAGAGAGAGAAGGAACGAGACACATTTAGAGGGGTGTGTAAGAAGGCTTGGTCTTGAGAGAAAGCACATACACCCCCAAGCCAAAGAACAGGGCAATATGGCGCTGAAGGGCTCCAACAACAGAAAGGCTGGCTTAGGGGCGCCTTGGCCAGCTCAGCAGCTAGAGCATGCAACCCTTGAACTTGGGGTTGTAAGTTCGAGCCCAATGTTGGGTGTGGAGATTACTTAAAAGTAAAATCTTTTTGAGAACACATTATTATTTTAAAAAGAAAGAAAGAAAGAAAAAAGCTGACTCTAGCCCACCCAAGTGGTGCTAGGGTCCAAAAGTGCCTTTCATTAAACTGGCCAACAGATATCGCCATACATCAATCAAAGCCGTCTTCCTCTTCTTCCTCTCTGGGTGTCCGTGAGGACTGGCAGATATCATAGGACAGAGACAGAGCAAGCAGAAAGATTATCTTAAAGATTCACTCAGCCTTACCCCAAATCCCTGAGTCAAATGCTCCACTGCAGGCCACTAACTGTAGGAAGTACCGAGGGCCTGGAGTCAGAGACAGGTAGGTGGTCATTAGAGGAAACTTCCAGTAAATATAACTGGATTTTTCCCCATTGCCTCTGACGGAGACCAGTGATCAAAAAAAACATGAGGAGGATCAAGGAAATGCAAGTTAAAACCACAGTGAGGTACCACGTCATTCCCATCAGGATGGCTAGAATAAAAAGTCAGATAATAAGAGTTGGCAAGGATGAGCAGAAATTGGAACTCTCGTACAAACAATTCTGGCGGGAATGCAAAATGGTGCGGCTCTTTTGGAAAACTGTCTGGTGGGTCCTCAAAAGGGTAAACATAGCTACCATATGACCCATCAATTCCACTCCCAGATATATACCTGAGGAAAATAAAAACATGTGGCCACACAGTACACAAATGCTTATAGCATCATTATTGGTAAAAGCCACAAGTCGGAAACAACCTAAATGTCCACCAGTGAATGGACAAACGAAATGTGGTGTATTCATATGATGGAATATTATCTGGCCATAAAAAGAAATGAAGCACATGGTACAGCATGGATGAGCCCCGAGAATATCATACTCCATGAAAAGAAGCCAGGTGGCAAAAGGCCATATTATATGATCCCATTAATAGGAAAGGTTAATTAATATAGGGAAATCTGTAGAGAAGAAACAGTAGCCTAGTGGTTTCCTAGGGCTGAGGAGAATGGGGCATAGTGAGGTGAGAGCCCAGACTATGGGGTTTCTTTTGTGGGATGATGAAAACCTTCTAAAATTGATGTGGTGATGGTTTGCTTGTAAGAGTGAAGATACTCAAACCCGCTGAATTGTACACTTTAAATGGGCAAATTATATGGGATGTAAACTATATCTCAATAAAGCTGTTTATTTTTTTTAAGATTTTATTTATTTATTTATTTGACAGAGAGAATGCACGAGCAGGAAGAGTGGCAGGCAGAGGGAGAGGGAGAAGCAGGCCCCCCGCTGAGCAGGGAGCCTGATGCGGTACTCGATCCCAGGACCCTGGGATCACGACTTGACCCAAAGGCAGACGCCTAACTGACTGAGCCACCCAAGCGCCCCAATAAAGCTGTTTAGAAAAAAAATACACATCAGGAGTGGGAGGAGGAGGGAAAAGGAGGAAGCCATTTTAGCTCATGATGCCGTCAAAATCTACTGCAGGCTTCTTGGCCACTAGGCCTCTGTTACCATGGAGACTGCCTCAGAGTGAATACTCCTTGTCAGATGGGAATAATAATGTCTGCCCTACATATCTCACAGGATTGCTGTGGGCCTCAAATGAGATAATAGATGGGAAGGCACAATGAAAAGCTAAATGCGCTCCACAAAAACAAAGCATTATTGTTATGAAGACAGCTCCTGTTGAATGCAAAATAGCACACATGCTGGGATCCGCTATAACCACGCTACACAAATAGGTGTGTACTCAGAGGGTAATATGCAGAAATGCTAAAACTTGCTCCATGAAGGTGGTAGGCTTGTGGATGTCACAAGTTCCCCATGTGTCATTGGCCTTTCTAAGACAAAGACGAAGAAGATGGCTGCCCTCAGCTAAGATCAGAAAGGATGGGTCTGATATCAGGGACTACATTTAAATTCTCGGCCCTGAAAAGAAAATTGGGCCAAGAGCCTCTCTCTCCCACTGCTGACTCTGCTCCCTGCCCAGAAATGACCTCCAGAAACACCAGTTTGGAGACTGTGGGGCAGCAGTGACCGCATGAGTTACTCTTATCTTGGCCAACAACGGACTGACCCTTACACCTGACAAGAGGGTCCGAGAGCAAGTTGGAACTGAAATAACAATGTGACAAATCATCCTTCCCCAGACCCAACCACACTCAGGCCGCTGCCTCAGGATGACCGGCACTATTTGCCAATGTCATTGATCCGTAGAAGATTCGGAGAATATAATTTCGCTCTAAATCGGCTGTTTTGGAAAACAAAACATTTCCAACCAGCTCATGAGATATTTTCATTTTCTGAACAACAGGAGTATCTGTGTCTGTCGTGGGGACCCAGTAAGTTGTGGCAGCTTGCTTTCGATTTTGGTTTGTGGGCCACATCAGGGCGATTTTTGACCTCCCTGGGACCTAGGCACTTTTGCTTTTGTGGGCCACTCTCTCCACTAAAAGATAGTGAAAATTATATTTTCTTTATTTTAATTACATCTAATGACTGCATTGTAATAAAGACAAATATATTTATATGTGAAAACTCCTCCTCGACCTAAAAGCTCATTGCCTTTCTACTGATTTGAAAAGAAATGATAATATTTTTATGAAAGCCTGAAAGTACTATGGGTCATAAGCACTGTGCCCATTGGGCCTAATGGAGAAGTCAGCCCTGGAAGAATAGTCTGGAATAGTGTGGAATGGAAAGTACTAAAAGAGGGGTAAGGACTCCTGTGGAGAGCCACATGGGAATGCCCTGAATCCCAGGCTTCCTCAGAGAAGAGCCCGAGTTTGGGTTTCAGGAGTCAAATGGCCTTTCTCAAGACACAGCTTTGAGGATTTGGCCCCTCAGCTCCAGGACTGGGCTCTGAGTGGAAGCTTCTAGCACTGGGGTTTTCTCTGGACTCCGGTCACATCGCTAAATACCAACCCCTGTTGTAGGGACAACAAAGTTCAGGAATCTGAGAAGAGGTGACTCTGTCTCCGTGGTCTGTTCCTGTTGTTGTTGAAACCTCCAAGGCTCTCAGACTTCATATGCCTTCCTGCTTCTCCCTACCTCCTCAGCCCCAGCGTCACTTTAAGCCGTTCCCCTGGCCCCAGTGCCCTTGTCTCTGCCTTTCCAAATGTCACTCTCATGTCCAAGGCGATTCAGGGAAGCCTGTTCTGGCCACTGGAGTCCAAGAGAAACGGCTCCAGCACGTAGGGTATATACCCCGAGCTTAGCCCCGGTCCTCTAGATTACTGGGGGTTCAGCAGCGTCCTCAGCTTGACGCTCAGCAACTTGAGACAGGGATCCGTTTTCCCCCTCCTCTGTACCCGTCACAGTCCTGAGCACACACATCCCTCGCACACTCAACGAAGCCTTGCTCTATGGCACCTTCCTCTGACCCGGGGCTGAAAGTACTCACGATATGTCTGGCAGCAAAGACCCCGTCCACAATGGCACAACAAAAGGCTGCAATCACACCGAAGCTGATGAAGACGATCGAAGCCACCAGCTGCAGGGGCGGGAGGGGGAACAGCACATGTGTCTGTTAGCCTTCCACTCCTACTGCTCCCGGAGACTAGAGGATCCCCGAGTGAATGCCAGCCAAAGCTGAACTCTGGCCTGCCGCCCCACGGGGGTGCTTTTTTTCAATCACACAGGATGAGTGGGAGCCAGGGAAGGCAGGGTTGGGGTCGCCGAAGGCATTTTTTACATTTTCAGGGCAAGCTAAGAAATTCACTCCGTGAGTCTGTGAGCACCAGATCAAGAGGAGGCTTTGCTGATACCGAGCATACTGTCTGTGGAGGAGTATGCTCTCCCTGTGGAGGAGCTTGACTGTGTGCCCCCTCCATCCTTAGGCTCAGAAAGATGTTGGACTTTTAACGTCATGTAGCCCAAACCCCTGTTATATTTATTGTGGGGTTGGAGGCTCAAAGAGCGGAAGTAGTGCACCCAGGGTCCCCATCCAGTCTACAGAAGAGCCCGGGGCCCACCAACTCCTGGTCCAGGGCTCTTCTCAACCCCTCACCATGGGCAGTGATGGAGACGGGGACGATTCTGTGGCCCCCCACAACCCCACCTAGCCTTCTGCATGGTTGAAGAAGGAACATTCAACTTATTAAGACTGAATATCAAAGCCATCTCACAAGGGTGGAAGTCTCTAGAACCGATCAACTCTGTGTAGTACATACAAAAATTTTTAAGGAAAAGGTCTGCTTGCACCAGACTGCCCTATACTCTGATCATGTCAGATAACAAATTTTCCTAATAATCTGTCTTCTGTTACAAGGGAGATACTACAAGCCAATGTGGGGGAAGGTGCTTCCAGAGGTGGGGGGTGGGCAGGCAGGTGCCGCCTAAACCCACCATCTGACCAGGGTCGATCCTCAGAAGGAGAGAGAATCAGTCCCTTTCTTCCTCGAGGTGTTTGGGGGGAGAGAGGGGGAAAGAGCAGGGCATTAAACCACTCTCCAGGGCAAAATCAAATCAAAGTCAAGGCTACCCTAAGGCTCTCCCTCCTCAGCAGGCTAGGAGGAAATACTTCTCTCCTTCAGGAATTGTTCAGAAGCCTCTCCCCATCAATCTCACTTCACAGCACTACAGAGAATTGGTAAATAATGGATGAACGCTGTCGTGAAATTGGCATTATTAGCTATGCGATGATCAGCCCTGCAATTAAAACTCCCCCGTTATTGTGAATAATGTAAGCCCAGAGAGCGAACAGGACTGGCAGGAGAGGCAGGGAGTCCAGGTGAAATGGAAGAAGAGAACGCTGAGCGCTCCCCTGAGTTCTCTGTCCCTGGAGCTATTACGTTATCTGATTAAACTTGCTGTTAAATAGACCCCATTATCAAAGTCTAGATGCCACAGAGGCTTGTACTGGGGGAGCCTAATCAGTCCACTATCTGACCACTGCCCAGGCATCTTGATTTACAAGTGTCTAAAGTATGCTTGCAATTCGGTCGGTGCCGGGAAATCTAGCAGCTTGCCCTAGTGGGCCCCCATTGGGACGTAGAACTTTCTAAGTTTTGCCTCCTGTTATCTGCTCATTCCTCCTTCAAACCTTACAACACACTTAGCTTTGAGCTCTGGGTAATGGGAATACTTTAGGCTGGCTCGCTATTTTGTCTTCAGTGGGCCTGTTTGTTTCCTTAATTGAAGTGTCTAAGAGGGTAATGTCCTAAAAGGCAGGAACCGTCTGCAAAACTTCCCCCAAAGGTTATGCATCAGAGAGGGAAGAGGAAAGCAAAGGGCAAGATCTGGAATATTCTATCCCTTTGACTTAAAGAGACTAACCACAGCACCGAGGGAGAGTCAGGCAAGATGGGAACAAGTCCCATACCACAGGGTCACTTTAGAATAAGCTCCCTGGAGGCTGAGGGGAAAAGGCAAAGGGGCATTTTCTTCTGTGGCCCAACCTGGGAAACCTTAAGAAGTGTGTTAGTTACCCATATAAATATTGAGCTTTTTCAGATGAAGAGTGCAATTCTATAGTGATGAAAACTTACCATCTGCCGTTTGTTCTCAACAAGGTTTGATCCGATGATTCCAAGGAATGATCCAAAGCCGAGCTGCAAAGCAACATGGCAAACATAACATGTGAGAAGGGGATCAGCCTGCACACGCAATCGTACCCAGCTCGTGGATGGGATTCAGGACAATGAACAAGGCCTACTACAACACGTGCGGCTGTTACACAGATATGATGTGTTCAATAAAAGTATTTCTCCCACCATTTGTCCATTTTTTCCTTGTAGAAATAAATCAGACCTAAAAAGAAACTCATGTGCCCAAGAGCTCAAAGAAAGGTCAACCAGAGCTTTTCAGAGCCTGCCTATTTCAATGTCAATATCTATTACCTAGTGCGTGATTGTTGAGTCAGTAAGAGACATATAATGGTGAAAAGCACACACCTTATAGTCTGATCTTTATATATCTTTATCTTTTCTTTGAGACCGTCTACTCTGCTGCATGGACTACAAAGTAAAGATTTGAAATAGCAATTTTTGATGGATCCAGCCCACTAATCAAACCCAGGAAGTGCTTTAGAAATCAGCAAGCACTTTAACCTAGACTTTAAAAAAAAAGCCCCTTATTTTTTGAAAGCCTGTATTTGCGGCTGACCCACTGCAATTTATGTTAGCACGTATGCACCTCTTCTTCCATCTCTGCTTCATTTATGGACAGAAAGCATTCATTACAGGGTGAACAGATATGGCCGTGTAAAGCCCTGAAAAAACAATCTCTCTGTCTAAGTGGCTGTAGCAGGTCCCACTTTCCTCTCACTTCTGCCATTAGCAGACTGGGTAGGCCAGGCTCAGTTGCACATGATCCCTAACCGAGGGCTGTTGGTGGCGATAAAAATGGAATAAGTAAAAAGCGGTGAGCACGGACCAATAAATCTTAACACAAGCTCGGTGATGTAGCTACAGGTCTCTTTAGCCTCCCTGATGGGCCAGGTTTCCATCTGCAGCTTTACCGTGGTTCACAGGGGCATCTATTTCCATCTTGAGGCCCCCCAAGCCTTACAGCTGAACTTGGAAATCTAATAGACCCTAGGGTGGGGCAGGAATGTGGTGGGGCAGCATAGGGTGCTGGTCTCAGAAACCCAAGAATGAAAGGGCCTGAGTGGAAGGAATGAATACAGATTTCCAAGGACTCACTCGGCCACTCAGCCAGCAACCCCTCTTGGAAAATAGACGCCAACATGCACAAGGGTATATCCCACGTCCCCAAGACTCTACCGAGAACATCCTCACTCAACAGTTAAACTCCACCCCCTCCCCGCCCACTCTTATTTTAAATGTAATTGAAATGTCTTGTCGTACAGTATGCTGATTAAAACCTGGTGCTCACACCAGCCTGGGTTCCTACCCCAGCTCTTCCACCTTTGTCTGTGGGATCTTGAACAGATGGATTGGCCTCTCTCAACCTCAGTTTCCTGATCTGGGAAATGGGGACTCTAGCAGGGGCTACCTCATCGGGCTTGTGCAAGCATAATCCAAGATGATACATTCAAAGAACTTAGCACAGCACCCAGCACACAGTAAGTACTCAGTAAATACTGTTTCCGTGGTTATTACTATTTTTGAAGACATTTACCTTCTGAGTAGCTCTAACCTAATTTGAGCTGGAAAATCCTATCATTGTTTGCTCAGTTCCCTAAGAGAGCTTCATGTTTTCTCTTTCCCCCACCTCCAGTATATTCCACAACTTTTATTTTTCAGGAAGAATTCCGTGACTACGCTGTGCTTGTGGCATTCTGGACCACTTGGGGAGATGGAGAGAAGGTCGGAGGCAACTTCTCACATGGAACATAAGTCCTCTGACTGAGTAGTTTATCAGTTTCTACAGATATTCATTTAATGTCTCCTGAACCCCAACAGCAGTCTTGGCCTTCGGATGGGAAACAAAAATCTTCATTGTTCCAGGTGCTCTCAAATAACTCCCTGATGGTAGTGGCCAGAAGCCTTGTGGAATTGACTGGAAAGACAAGGCACTCGGGACTTGAAGTCCCAGGTCAGCCAGTGACTTCATCCAATTCCCTCCATTTCTCTCTGCTCCATTCGAATCTACTCTGATTCATTCGGTTCTCTAATACTCACTAAGTACTTGTGTCAGATAATAAGATATGACCTCTGCCCTCCAGCAGTTCATGGTCCAGTGAAGGAGAGGCTGTGGGTTAAGGACCGCAGGCAAGGGATAAACACAGGGCTATAGGAGAAGATGATAATTCTTTTTGTATTATACCCCTGACCCCACTACCTGTAAACTGTGTGACCTTGGGCTAGTCTCTTACCCACTCTGGGCATCAGTTTCCCCATTTATACAATGGGAATCACAACGGTAACTACCACACAGGGCTGCCATGAGGATGAAATGAGATGAAGTATGTAGTGTGACTTCTACTGGGTATTTACCCCGCAAAATGAAAATACTAATTCAGAAAGATCTACATTTATTGCAGGATGATTTGTAATAGCCAAGATAGGGAAGCAACCTAGCCGTCCGCTGATAGGCAAATAAGGAAGGAAGATGTGGTTTATATACATGCAATGGAATATTACTCAGCCATAAAAGGATGAGCTCTTGCCATTTGTGGCAATATGGAAAGACCTAGAGGGTATGATGCTAAGTGAAGTAAGTCAGACTGAGAAAGACAAATACTATATGATTTCACTTATAGGTAAAATCTGAAAAAGCTAAACAAATGAGTGAACAAACAAAAAGCAGGATCAGACCTATAAATACAGAGCACAAACTGATGGTTGCCAGAGGGGAAGAGGGTAGGGGGTGAGCAAAACGGGTGAAGGGGAGTGGGAGACACAGGCTTCCAGCTACGGAATGAATAAGTCATGGGAATAAAAAGCACAGTGTGGGGAATATAGACAATGGTATTGTAATAGCATTGTATGGTGACAGATGGGAGCTACACTTGTAGTGAGTGTGACATAATGTACAGAAAAGTTGAATCACTATGTTGTACGTCTAAAATTAGTGTAACATTGTGTGCCAACTATACTCAAACTAAAAAAAATTTTTTAAAGAAAGCACGTGTGGGGGGCGCCTGGGTGGCTTCGTCAGTTAAGCGTCTGCCTTCGACTTGGGTCATGATCCCGGGGTCCTGGGATCGAGCCCTGCATCGGGCTCCCTGCTCAGCGGGGATTCTGCTTCTCCCTCTCCTCCCTGCTCCTGCTCTCTCTTGCTATCTCTGTCTCCCTCTCTAATAAATAAAATTTTAAAGAAAGTATGTGGTGTGACTTGCATAAGGTAGGATGCTAAATAAATGGTAGTTCTAAGATTTCACAAAGGAGAAGACATTTTAAGATGGGGTCAAAGATAGATAGAGTTCACCAGGCAGGGAACTAATACCTTTTGAGTCATGGCTGGAAGAATTCACTCACCTGGATGACAGGTTGATGAACTCACCAGTGTTGCTAAAAGTACCATACATTTGAAAAGCATTTGAATTTAAAGGAGCATGTGCCCTCCATTTTGGTCACGGTAACGCTATGGAAGTTTAAGAGAGCTGATACCATTCCCATTTGATAGACCGGAAAATGGCAGCCTAGAGAACTGTATGGACTCATCCCCACTTATAGCAAGTTAATGACAGGGGCAGGACTAGTCCACAGGTCCCCTGTCCAACAGCTGGTCTTCTCTCAGCCACACTGTGCTGCATTTGTGGTGTGTTAGTAGAATAGCGACCTTCGTCATTGCCCCTCCCTCTCCAGGAACAAGTTCCCTGCAAGGAGGGAGTGAAAAGTCCTATCTGAGGAAGAGCTGAAGGGTTGCAAATAAAAAAGGACAAATCAGCAGAACTTCCTGAAAGTGGGCAGTTGCTTCTAATCAACTGTTTATTCTCCTGAGGCCTCAGGAAGGTAAGCTCTGTGGTCACCCCTCAAGAAGTGCATGGAATCATGCGAAGTGCAGACCTTTGGACCTCCATCTTGACTTCCCATTACCTGAATAAATAACTAATTTACTTTGTTCTGGCTGCCCTCCACTCGTTGAAGAAAAAGTCAACCCATCAGAAATTAAAGTCAGATTTAAGGGCACTTTTTGGACTGGGCCCTGTAACTTATGCTGATTGCCATTCACTGCGGCAGACACCCAGCTCTGACGCTCAGAAGGATTAGTCATCCAATACATGTTAATTGGACATCCACTCTGCAGCCAGGCACCATGCTAGATCTGTGATTTGGAGGCCAAAATTGTGTGTGTGTGGGGGGGGTGGTTTATGATACCACGACCAATGAGACTCAGCCTCAAGAAGCTATAATTGGGTACACTGGTACACAATTCCTTCCCACAATTTTGAAATTCACAAAGCTGTTGAAATGAAAAGATTTTTTTGTTTTGTTTTGTTTTTTGTAACTAACTTGGTGGCAAAACCTTGGACTGATGTGAGAATATTTTATAATCTTTATCTACTTATTATAAAAAATTCTTAGTTTATTAGAGAAATATGAAGGAGCTGCTTCTGGGGGTTTCTCAAGACTTCACCGGGATGTTAGATAATGTAACATATGCACTGTATTATCTTTCTAAAATAAAAAAAAAGAAGTCTAAATTCTCAAACACATCTGGCCCAAGGATTCAGATAAGGGATGGTGGACCTGTATAAACAAAGCCAAAGAATATGGCTCAACAAGATGCCATAAAGGAGGATGTAAGTATTTTCCAAAACCATGAGTAGGAGAAATCTATGGTAGGGAGTTCAAAGATGGTAGACACTACTGTGGACCCCCAGGGTTGAAAAACATCCCAGCCGTGTCTTTAAGTTGTGACAGAGCAGAACATCTGGATCAACAGAGAGAGAGTGCAGGGAGGACATTCCAGACTAGGATGAACAATCAAAACCACAGCAACAAGGCAGAAAAACCCAAGTTGTATTCAGGGCCAGGAACTGACAATTTTGGCAAAAGAGGGGGAATGGGAGACCAGGCCAAGGGCATCTTCGGTGAGGCCTGAATGACAATGGTAAGGAGGCAACAGGGAGCCAATGACAGAACTTTACGGCATCAGACATCTGATCGAGTCTCATCTTTGAAATGGACTTCCTAAGGTAGGAACTTTATTTTTTTAGGATATTTTAGAAATATTTTCAACAAGAGCTGGACAAAATTTCTGCCCAGTTCACAAAACCCACAAAATTCCACTATCCAGAGCTCCGTACATTTCCTTAGTAGTCGATTCTTTAATCTAAACTTTGGAGGATTTATCATGAGTCTTCACATGTGAAGCTGAAGCCACACTTGCCTAAACAAAGTGTCTGGGCTATTGCCTCGAACGATCTCTGTTGTCTCAGTCTCTTTCTCTCCCACGGTAACTCTGATATAATTTTTCAATTCTCACACACACACACACACACACACACACACACACACACCTTGAAACTCTTATTTTTTATTTTTATTTTTCCTGAAAGGAAACACAGGCTGATATGCGCCTTAACAACACAACAGGTGGGGAGAGGGAGCAAGACAGAATGGATTTCCACGCTGATCAGGTGGCCAACCCCATCTTGTGGGTTGCTGGGGAAACACATTTCAAGGCTTCATTCGCCTGGATCTAAGGTTAAAGTGTTACAGAGAAGGAGCAGGCTCTCTCTCTCCTGCCCTTTTCAGCTTTATACGACAACAACTGAGCCTCTTGTTTTTTTTAGGCCTCCGGTGCAGAAAGCTCATGGAAAACTCTTCAGGAATGGAATATGTCTCGAACATTCAAGGACAATAAAAATCTTAAGCCAGTTTTTCTTTATCGGCTTTCATTTTTTAAAATTTACAAAGTTTAGCTTGTACGGATCAGCACGTCTTTTTTTTTTTTTTTTTTTTTTTTAAGGGAAGGGTTTTTTTTTTTTTTTTTTTTTTTTTTAAAGATTTTATTTATTTATTTGACACAGAGAGAGAGATCACAAGTAGGCAGAGAGGCAGGCAGAGAGAGAGGAGGAAGCAGGCTCTCTGCCGAGCAGAGAGCCCGATGCGGGCCTCGATCCCAGGACCCTGAGATCATGACCTGAGCCGAAGGCAGAGGCTTTAACCCACTGAGCCACCCAGGCGCCCTCAGCACGTCTTTAAAGATGTGTGTGTGTACGTGTGTCTTAGGATAATTGTACCACATTCTAGCTCAGAGAAAGTAGCTTAGGCTCGATTATACTGCACCTCACTGTACAAGGCAAAATAAATCTCACTTGGCAAAATAAATATGCCCCAGAAAAGTTTCACCCGAGTTTGAGCTATGCAAATATAATTATATTTTTAAATGCCTGAGATCTCAATACTTAAATGGGTTGTATGTATGGTAATTCTTCTTTTAATCTAATAACTGCTTCCTAATTTTTCTGTTTCAAAATTTTAAATTCTTGTATATTGTTAACACATTTAACCAGCAAATTAATTGGAGAGAGCAGAAAGGAAATTTAGGATGATTCTGGTTTTTTTTTTTTTGGAGTTAAGCCCAAAACACCAGAGTTCCAAGTAGCCTGAAATTTTTCACATTTCTGTACAAGGATCATTTATATTCAAAGTGACCAATCTTAAAATGCCCCAGTATGTTCATTCTGTTTTTATGGCTGAGCATGTTTTATTTCTTGGGTTTTAGTTCTCCAGGTGGTTGCTGGTTGACTCAAATTAGGTTCTCCTGAGGATATTTATTAAAATGCAGATTAAATTTGCATTACTTTTTCAATCAAATGTTAGCTCATCAAAGGGAAATTCAGGTTCCCGGGCCCTACCTGAACCTGCTGGATCAGACTCTCTGGGGGGTAGGGAGCTGAGGTCTGCATTTTCCTTAGCTTCCCCAGGTCATTCTTGCGTACACCTACCTCTCTAATAACCGAAAGATTCAATTCGTGAAAGCACTCGGTTCCCGGATAAATCTGGATTTCTGAGGCCTGGGTCGTTACTGTATTTGTTACCATGGGATCTGACCTCTACACCCAAATGCATTTTTCCGGTTTTCAATCTGCAATCTTCCCCATTCACTTTCCATAATTAAAACCCATTTTAAAAGAAACAATCTACAGGAACAATTTTTAAAGGTTAAACCGTGGGGTACACTGTCCGTTTAGGGATGGTTCTCCTCTTAACATTTCCGTATTAGCTTTCAGTGAAACACACACAGACACCACCCCCGCCGCCCCCCCC